>CAKNWW010345911.1:0-11251 GCA_932074435.1 Andricus kollari
GTTTATTGATAAAACGGACTCAACTGCACGAATAAAAAAATCCGACGTGCATGCAGGTTAGTTCTTCTCGATCAGCTGATGCCGCTCATAGTGCAGTTAGAAAAAAAAATGAAAGTTGTTGCTGCGAATGAGCCGAGAGACCAGCGCGGTTGTCACTAAACGTCAGAGATATTTGACACTACGCGCTATTAAAAATTAACACGAGAGATTGTTGCCAATCCCAAGAACGGACCGGGCCATTCGCAACACTTACCAAGCTCGCGCTGCTGTTGCCATTGACATGAGCGGCTCGTGTGAATTGGTGAGCGGTTAGTGCGTTGACAACTGTGGCTAGTGCTATGAAATTTTTTTTAATTTTCACACTGACCGCTCGTGCCAGAGTTTCTCCGTGTACATGCATGGAATGTTCGATTTTCGAGGCAGGTATAGCGGAAAGTAACCTATTCTGGAACTGCCTACTTTCCGCACTTGTTGCACAATATACTTTATTGTTGCTAATTATTTATGGACATCTACCAGAAAAGCATATACTTCACGAGTAACGTGTTTGTCAAAAAATTAACGGTTGTCCCATCCTCAAATTTCAATGTTATTTGTTACGCTTGAAACTAAAAATAGGCATCCTAAAGTAAAGTCTTCTTTTTCCAAAAAAGCAACTTTTTTTATTTTTAATATATTTTTATAACAAGAGTTTATAAAAAAATTGTAGGACTTTTTTGGATGAACAACTTTTGTCTTTTCATTTTTTCTTTTGTATCGTTTTTCCAAAAGTTTAATTTTTTAATTTTTAATGTTATTTTTTACGGTTAAAACAAAAACTACGCGTCCCATCAAAAAAATTTAATGGCAAATTTGTAGCTCTTTTTTAGATGAACAACTTCGGTCAATTCATTTTTTTCATAGTTTGTGTCGATTGTCCAAAAATTAATTTTTTTAAATTTTCAATGATTTTTACGAAAAAAAAAAGAATTCCAATATAAGGCCGACTGATTTAGTTCTCCCTAGAACTACTGGTCCACGTAGTTTCTTAGCGCACAAGCAGTGTCAAAAATGTGTCGCCACCACGCACCGTTAGTTTAACGACGAATTTGGTGCCAAGGGCGCCTGCGAGGCAACTCCCGAGACTGTCCTTATATTGGAGTTCTTATGTAAACCAAAAACCACGCATCCTATAAAAAAATAATTAATAACAAATTTTTAGCTATTTTTTGGGTGAAAAACTTTTTTCTTATATTTTTTCGTAGCTTGTGTCCTTTGTCCAAAAAGTTAATTTTTAAATTTTTAATGTTTTTTACGAAGTTAAACAAAAACTACGCGTGATTATTTTGTTTTGCAATCAGAAGTTGAATTTTCTATTTTCCACAAAAATTCAAAAAGTTTTTATGACAACATTGTAGGCTGTTCAAAAAGCAAGGTTTTTCTCTGCTCGACTTTTTTTTCATATCGTGCGTTGTTTGGCTTAAAATTTTAATTTCCGTTTGCATTTTTGAATTTTGTAAATGTTACAATTCTGGTCATTTATTTTTTATCGAAAAAAGTCATTAGGATAAATTGTTCGTATTTTTGAATACAGCCGTGCATATAATTTGTAAATTCTAAAAATAGTGTCTCAACATTTTGAAAGTGCTCTACTTTTTTGAATTTGTATCCAAAATGGCTGGCTAACGAACTTGAACTTCATTTTAGGCCAATCGAATCTGTCAATTCTTTCGAAAGTTATTGTGCTGACAGATTAAAAATCTACAGACGCACACACACATACAGGCATACACAGGCAGACACGTTCGCTTTGCACTGCATGTTATATGATCTTCATATACAAATTACTAAACTTATATTTATTTCAAATGAAGAAGAAAATACATTTGCTCAAGGCTTTATCAGCCTGAAGGAATACGTATATTCTCATCATGATACTCGCGCTTCGCGCTCGATTTTCTGCATAAATTTCTGAACCTTTCTAATAAATCATATAACACAGGACCACAAAATCTAAACTCTTGCAAGGCGGACCAGACTAGGTGGGTCTTGTAGTTTCGGGGTCGCTGAATTCGAATCCGTTGTCCATTTGGTCCCTTCAGGTAGGTTCAAGGTCAGTTCAAGGTCAAGTTTACAAAATTCATCGTTAACCAAATAAGTCAGGGTACCTATAGGTTTTCGGGGTCGCTGAATTCGAATCCGTTGCCCGTTTGGTCTCGTCAGGCCTGGGTTAAGGTCAATTCAAGGGCAAACTAAACATACAACGGATTTGAATTCATCGACCCCGAAAACCTATAGGTACCCTGACTTAATTGGTTAGCGACGAATTTGTAAGTTTTACCTTGAATTGACCTTGACCCTGACCTGGTGGGACTAAACGGTCAACGGATTTAAATTCAGCGACACCGAACACCTGTAAGTACTCTGACTTAATTGGTTAGCGATGAATTTTGTAAGTTTGACCTTGAACTGACCTTGACCCTGACCTGATGGGACCAAACGGATTCGAATTCAGCGACCCCGAAAATATAAGACCCACCTAGTACAGTCCATGTTGCAAGGGCTTGAATTTTCTGGTCCTGTGTAATTAAAAAGATTTTCCAACAATATTCTTCACGGTTAAAACGAAAACTATACTTATCCTATCCAAAAATGGTCAAGAGAGAGCTATTTGGCTCAAAATTTTTATTTTCGATTTTTCAAGAAAATTCAAACAGTTGTTATGACAATCTTGTAGGGCATTCAAAAAGCAACTTTTTTCTTTTATTTACTTTTTTTTATATCGAGCAGAAAGACATATTCGTTAAAACATTTTTTTCGGGTTCAGATAGTGTCAAAACGTGGAAATTTGACAAAAACTGGTGGAGGGGGGGGGGGTCTAATTTTACACAAATATAATATCTTCTCTGATGAGAATCTAAAAAGTCCTTCATATCATTTTGGGCGTTATTCATAATTTAAGAAATTTGACAAATGTTATCTTTTCTTGGCTGTATCGATAAAAAAAAGTTATTTCGAGGTCATCGGACGTAGAATTTAAACACCTCACATTCTATTTTAAGTAATAAGTGTTACTGTATGTAATACCGAATTCATGACATTTTATACAACTAACCCAAAACAGGTGGTCTTTTATTTCCTTCTGTAAGTTGAAAACGTCCATTTATATAGAATTATTGGTGTATAGAAAGTGTGGATAAGAAATTGTTATTTAATTATGACCAGTTTAAAAAATTATATTGAAGTAATTATCTGCACTATGATATTTATGTTAAAATCTTTCTTTTTATAATTTTTCACCTGATTCGAAATGAAATAATGATTTCAAATGAGCCAAGCTTTCATAATAGTGAAGAAGATTCCAGTAAAGAAGACACTACTGAAAAGGAAAAAACACCAGAAAAGATATCAATTCTAGCTTTGAGAAAAATTTAGAAAGAAGCTATGAACTATGTAAAAACGAGCAAGCAATTTTTAAGCAGAAATTGACTTTATCAGGTCATAGAATCTTTTGATTCCGATAGTTCTGTAGATAGGAGTGATGAGCCTGAGAAAAAAAGTCTACAAAGATCAGCAAATATGGCACACGGTGCTAAACGTAAAAACCTGAGAGTTGATTCCAAGATACTGTATGCTTCGGGTATGTTCGTAGGTCATAAACCACACGAGTGATCAGATATTCAATTTGCAAATGAAAAGTTATTTTCGAAATCCGTTCCTTCTAAATCCGTCACCCATTTCCATTACCTATTCTTCAGTTTCACCTTTCTCTCTTTCAACTCTCTTTTCAGTTGACGCGGAATTGGAAGATAATATTGATGAATTGAAGAACCGTGGCAAATATGAGGTTTTCAAAAGTAAAAGGAAGAAAAACAAAAATAAGGTACAGATATCTTATTACACTTCCTGATAAGAATATTATAAAATTTCTAGTTCGCCCCGTTTAAAAATTATACTTTTGTTTTGCGTTAAAGCTTGTATGTGTACACCTGGGTGAAGGTGTTGTGATTACTCAAGATGCGTATGATTTCTCAATGGTACAAACTGATGATTCGAAATTTGTTAATAATTTGGCAACGGCTATCTGGGGACAGAATAAGTTGACGAATCGTTATATAAATTCTAAGGAAGATCCGACCAACCTAATTTCCATTCCGGGAAGATCCCCGAGGAAGATCCTCACTCCAAAAAAGAGAGCTGTCCTTGAAGGTGAATTTTTTCACCTCTCTGAATCGACCGAGTTAATTTCAATTCGGATAGACAGTTTATTCTAAAGTCACAGAATTCTTTGTCGCTCAAATATGTTGACTATGTTTTTCAAAATTGCTTTAGAAGTTAACCTAAGCCAACACATAGACTTTGTTCGAAGGACTTTGTATCCCGAAACTAGTAAGTACCTTCTTTTGCAATGATTACACAAGGCCAATTTTGTTTTTATAGATTTGCTTGTTTCTATTAATATTGTTAATCTTGCAGGAAAGAAGAAAGCCATCCCACAAGATCCTACCGATGGAGAATGCTAGAAAGGAAATTTCTCACATTTGCATTTATTTTATCTTACTTCCTCTCTGAGTTGAACAGAAATTGAGGCGCCGGATGCAAAAAGGAGATATAGAATTATTTTGCTGGAGTGGGGAGGCCCCTGAGCACTTGAAAATAAAGTATTGAATTTTAAGTTTTGAAATATACATCCTGAGTGAAAATTTAATTTCGCATCTTTTTCTTCTCGTAAAAAAAGTTGTAGTTTTTCTATTTTTCAATATTTCAAATTTCAAATTTCAAAATAGGAGGTTTTTGATATTTTGCAATAAAACTTATCAGAAATATGCACTGTCATTTTCTGCGAACGATGACGTTAGAAGAAGTTCAAAATGTTTATTTAAAAAATTGTTAATAATTTTTTTCCAAGGCGGTGCCTAATTCGTGTACAAACAACTTCTAGCGTTTCGGGAGTAGAGCGAATTTTGAGCTAGCGAAAACTGTCCGTGATACAGTTTTTCAGAAAGGTTCAAGGAAGTTTTTTGCAAAGTTTTAGCTCAATTGGAACAGCAGTTAACAAACTGTTGATGTTTTAATTTGCGGCACGATGGAATTTACTCCGCGTAGAGTACAGCCCGGCCGGTAAACTGCTACCCCAGCGTTAGGTCCACAGTCTGCATGCAAGAATCTACTTTTCACGTATTTCTAATATATTTTTCTTGTGATAGATTTTTTAAAGAAATAATACAAAATTTCAATTTAAAAGTCAAATTTCTTTCCTTCTCCAAACCAGTTTTATTTTACTAAGATATTTGAAATTTAAAATACAACAATTTAGTTTGTACACGGAAAATCTAAAGTTTGAAAATAATATTTAGACTGCTACAGCTTTTGTTACTTTGAAGACTTTTTGTAATAATTTCTAAACATATTTCACAAGCTCGCACTGTTTCGTTTTATTTTTTCAATTTTGTAAAAAGCGCTTTCAAAAATAGTTGGACCAAAAATAGAATATTTATGCAATAAATATTTTTATCTATATGATTCATATTTTTCCTTTACACAATAACAATGTATCTATTTAATAATGTCATCATTAACATTACTCCGATAATTAAAAATATATTCAAAAATTTGTTCAATACATTTTTCAAGTATTTTAAGCAAGAATTGATTAATTTATTATTACATACCGCACTTCTACTACATTTTAGAACATTTCTTTCCCACAAACTTTCATGCCTTGTTCGTTTTCTACCATTCGTAGGTTTCAAATTATTTTCCATTTTTTAATTGGAAAACTTCACTATATTTATATAATAGAACTTTGTATAGCTATTAGAATAATTTAGTCGAACAACTGTTGTATACCACGTAATATTTCAACGATCTGCTCTGCTAATCGAAAGAGACTAAGCTAAACTCATATATTTTATTTTTGGTCAAGAAACAACCCACAAGCCTATATCAGTACATTTACAAATAGAGGTCAGACGGAGGACACGCCGAATACAACAAAAAAATGTAGAGAGATTCTTTATTTTAAAGACTTTTACGAAGTTCATGTTCCTAGAAGTGGCACGACTGAAATATTCTTATCAGAGAAGAAGAACTATTTATTATAAACCATGATTTTCCATATTCTTCGCATTCTAATTACAAAATCTCGACGGGGTGTGAGACACAGTTCCACCTAACGCCAGTGTAGCAGTTTACCGGCCGGGCTGTAGTCTACGCGGAGTAAATTCCATCGCGCCGCTAATTAAAACATCAACAGTTTATTAGCTACTATTCCAATTGAGCTAAAACTTTCCAGAAAACTTCCTAGAACCTTTCTGAACAACTTTCTCGCCGAAAGTTTTCGCTAGCTCAAAATTCGCTCGACTCCCGAAAGTTTTATTACAAAATATCAAAAACTTCCCATTTTGTGGCGAGTTGAAGTGAAAAAAATTAAAATATTTTGATCAAAGAAAAAACAGTTTTTCGTAAATAATTCGAAAAATGAAAAAGCTGCAACTTTTTTTACGAGGAGAAAAATATGCGAAAATAAATTTTCACTCAGGATATATATTTCGGAAATTAAAATTCAATACTTCATTTTCAAGTGCTCAGGGGCCTCCACACTCCAGCAAAATAATTCTATATCTCCTTTTTGCATCCGGCGCCTCAATTTATCTCATTTGGTTTTATTTAATCCAACTTCGTGTATGCAGGTATACAGCTATATAGCAAGAATGGTTTTTTTTTGTAGCCAGCGATTGTTTCATAAAAGAATGGATTGTTTGGAAAGTTTGCTGACGAAACCGTCCGGATGTTAAAAAATCGTGAGCGTTAAAATGTTTTTAAATGTCGTTCAGATTTATAAGAATAAAATTGTATTTTTTTACGTCTGGGAAAATTCATAGTTCATAAATTTAGGAAAGAAACTAATAAATACGACATCTTCCAGACTAATAGTTAAAATTTATTTAAAAGAATTTCGAATCGATTACGTTTCGGAAAAACAGCTGGTTTCCCCCCTCAGATCTGTATAAAAAACGTATTGAAATTATAATAACGAAGCAATATAATATAATGAATAAATCTATCCAAATATAAGAAGATTATACCTTAAAACAGTTTAAGAAAGATTTCGTGTAGCTTTCTTTATGTGTGAGTTCCATGTTTTTTTGAAATATTTGGAAAATTTTATACGTAGCACTAGAAAACATATAATATAAGGTTAGGTTTGAATTACCCCTACTAAAAAAAAGTCAGGAATTGTCACAAATGGTCAGAAGTTTTGACGATTCCTGAACATCCTGACCATTCCTGACGAGTCTGACTATTTCTGAAGATATGCTAATTCACATCCTATCAGGTAGCTCCTCGGCTAGGACTGCAGGTAGCCCAACCCAAAAGGATTAAAAATTGAAAATAATTTTTTTTCAATGTTGCATATACAGATTCAAAAGTTCGAATTTCGGAATCTACGTGTTTCAACGATTTCAGATACCTAAAAATTTTCCTACAAAATTGAAAATTAGGATAAATATAATGTATCTTGTAAAGCGAAAGAGATACGTCAAAACGGACAAAATTTTCAGATTCACCTTCAGAGTCATTTAATATATAAATATTAATAATTAAATATAAGTAAAAAGAGAATATGCATAAGGAAATATAAATAAATAACATAAAATAACATGGGATTTATAAAAGGGATTAGGTTTTATGGCATTCTATTCTTGGACCCCTGATAAAAGGATTATCCTTCGAACCCAAGGTCTGACGATTTCTGAACATTTCTCATGAATTCTGACTTTTCCTGATGATTTCTGTCGAGAAACGTAACAAAAGTGATCAGAAATGGTCAGAAGTCCTGACTTTTTTTCTCTGCGATTCCTGACTTTTTTTTAATAGGGACGTGAAAAGTATAAACGAAATACAAACAGAAAATTAAATAGGAAAAGTAAGAAACTGATTGCATACCTGTAAAAAGTTTTGTAATTATTATTTATGCAATGAACCTATTGTTTGAACTATGGTAAAAAAAGATAAATGTTTGGTGAAGGCGGAGCGGATATGCCCCGTCTCCACCTTGGAAACTTTATGAACGTACACATTAAGAATCACAATGCAACACATCGGAGAGAAGTACGTAGGTGTAAGAAGGGTGAACGGTAGTAACAAATTCTACAGTACTATTTTTGTGATCGTTTTTTGCCAATTATATGTTTTTTATAATTCAAATTTGTAGTATTGAAGTTTGAGATGAATTTAGAGAATTTTTTTATTTAGTTATAAATTCAAAAATGTTATTATAAGAAGTACTAAAATAATCTAAATATATAACTAAATGCATGCAAGTTTTACCTTCTTTTTGAATAAAAACCATCTCAGCAAAAGCACGTTTATATCCATTAGGTTCAATATGCAAAATTTCTACCTCATTCCATTTTATGAAACTAGAGTCACCTCGGTGTTCTTGCGTTAAGTGTTGACTTATAGCTTTATGATATTTTTCATCTAATCTGATGTTATTCTTATGTTCTTTAACTCTTATTCGTAGCGGTTGTTTCGATTGGCCAATGTAAGCTTTCCCAATTGCAGGCCTTTATTATAGGAATTAAAAAGTGAAACGGTCAAATGTATTTTATTTTCGGGAATAATTTAAAAGGAGTCATTGAGATCGCGTACAAATATTGGAATTTAAAAATTTATTTGAATAAATACTTCTGATTCTAAAGCTTGTATGCAATTTCCGATAGAATACCCGAAATCGATGAACCCATAGGCATACCTGGTAAAAGCATAGCTGGTAAAAGTTATTATCAAATTAAAAAAAGTCTTATTCATAAGAAAAGAAATGCCTTCCTTGAATTTGTCGAAAGGAATTTCAGTATTTTTCTTCATGTAAATCCATCTAGTTTCTATGCTTTTCAAAACAAGTTCTAATGGAACATTAGTAAAGATTGATGTAACGTCAAGTGATACCACATTGTGATTATCGGGTATTTTAAGGCTTTTGATATTTTCTTTAAATTCAACCGAGTTTTTTATGTTATAAGGATAAGATGGTAAGGAATCAGAAATAATTTTGCTAAAAATCTTGGCTAAGTGATAAGTAGGAGTGCCTATGGAAGAAAAAACTGGTCTGAGAGGAAAATTTTGTTTATGTATTTTTGGAAGTCCATATATTCTAGCAATGTTAGTATTTGCCTTAAGTAAATCTGCTCTCTTTGTGCTAGGATTTAGGAAGCCACTTGTCCTCCAACCATCCACCATTTTGAAGGTATCAATTTGTAAAAAGTTTAAAGGGTCATAATTAATTTTTTTTTATGTTTTAGAATAATTTAATAAAATATTCATTTCATTAGTATAATCATGGCGACACATCACTACGGTTACATTACCCTTATCGGCTTTGGTTACCAAAATCTTGTCTTTGTTTTTGCTCATAAAACTATTGGTTAAGTTTTTTTTATTTGCAATTATTCTATCTATGCCTGAAATTCGATGTGGTTTCTTTAAATAATTGGAAGCTAATGATAGGACTTTTTCTCTAAGTTCATCTCTACAATTATCCGGAATCTTATCTATGTTTGATTCAAAATCTTTCACAATTTCAAAAATATGGTTTGGTCTGTTTGAGATAAATTTTGTAATAAAGTTTTCGCCTAGCTTAAAAATGTCAGTTACCTGCTCAGGAATGCTCAAGTCAGAAATATTCAAGAAACTATTGATCGTTGTAGTTATTGTCTGCATCAACATCACTTATATGCTTATTTAAAATAATATCTGTATGTTATTCATGTCCTAACGTTTCAATTTTTTTGTTTAATCTGTTGTTTCAACTTTTACTTCTGTTCTTTAAAAATGCATCCAAGTTATTTTGGTGTTCTACAATTTCTTTAAGTTAGTGAGCTGGTATTGAAATTGTGATTTTTGTTCTTATTTTTTTCATGCGGTTAGTTATAAATTTTAAATGATTGTGAACATCTTTAATTTCTATTTTTCTAATTTGGTGTTGTAAATTTACTAAACTGAATCTAATTTTTTCTTACGAGAAGTGCTCCGAAGATGTAGCTTACCCATATGCACAGTAACGTTTAAGATGTGATGTGGAAGAAGGTCTTGTCTTCTACATTCTAGGAGGAAATCTTTCCTTGCCAATGTCTCACTTATTTCGTTGTTTATGTTTATCCTGTCCTTTACAGTGAAAACGGCCTCAGGGCCAAAGTTTTCTAAAATGTTTCGTAGAAACATATTTAAAAATTGACAAAATTACCAAAAAGACGCAATATTCGTCAATGCGTGTGAATTCAATTTATAAGAATAAAATTGTCTTTTTTTACGTCTGCGAAAATTTATAGTTTATAAATTTAGTAGAGACCTCATAAATACGACATCGTCCAGACTAAAAGTTAAAATTTATTTAAAAGAATTTCGAATCGATTACATTTCGGAAACACAGCTGGTTTCCCTCAGCAGATCTGTATAAAAAACGTATTGAAATTATAATAACGAAGCAATATAATATAATGAATAAATGTATCCAAATATAAGAAAATTATACCTTAAAACAGTTTGAAAAATATTTCGTGTAGCTTTCTTTATGTGTGAATTCCATGTTTTTTTTAAATATTTGGAAAATTTTATAGGTAGCGCTAGAAAACATACAATATAAGGTTAGGTTTGAAATACGTGAATAGTATAAACGAAATACAAACAGAAAATTAACACTAGAAGTACCGGGATTTTCTGCCACCTTTGGTTACCACGAGGGGTCAATTGACCCCTACCTGCGTTGGGTGTCAAAGAATGATTTTAAACAGTTTCTACTGTCAAAAGTTAATGATAGAAGTATAATATATTCATATTACATCGTTAATATAAGTGGAGAAGAGTAGTGAGTCCTGAAAAGGTACAACAAAGAAGTGAAAATGCCTACCCCGCGTAGTCCTACCCACGTCGCTTCTGCTGATACTGCAACAGCAAGCTAAATCGTTTGGTGCCGCTGTACTCCTGATCCGAGTATACGCCGTCCATTTCAACTTACTGCAAATTGACTGTCTCGAAAAATAAGTCACTAACAAAGTTTTCCGTATACAGAGTGTATGAACTATATTTTACTTCGCTAGAGTGTCGTCTCTCTATGTATTTTCAAATGGAGATACGACACGCTAGCGAAGCCCAATACAGTTGATACGCTCTATTTTCGGAAAAATTGGTTAGCGACTTATTCTTCGGAACATTCGAAATGTGGTTATTCCTAGCGCTTTAATATAAACGTAGAATGTACTACACCGGT
>CAKNWW010345913.1:1164-12061 GCA_932074435.1 Andricus kollari
TATTAACTTATTGAATTCTGTTCTCTAGGATAAATATAATCCCCTGCTGATTATAATTAATTTAATATTTATAAAAATTATTTTTGACTTAATAACCGAGCTTTCATCCAGAACAGAATGAATTATCTTTCATCTTCTAATCTAATTAGTCAGTACCAATTTTATCAAAATTTATGTTCTAAACTGACAAATACAATAGTTTAAAAATTGGAGTCTTTCAGGGTTGTACAATTTAAAAATGGATGGATTGGATGTACTTGCATACCCATTACAAAAAAGGGTAGACCTCCATATGGGCATAAGCGCATTTTATTCGAAAATTATACTAATGGCTCAAAAAATTAGATTAATTTTAATACACATTGGGACCAATTGCTTTTTTATCATTTCGAAATCTGTTTGCAGTTTTTTAAATTTGTTTCCAATTTTTAACAAGTTTTTGCAACTGTTTAAATTACTATATAAAGTTGAGAAAACTTATGCTTCGACCGAAAAAAAACATTTCCCCTCTATGTTCTCTGCGGACAATTATTTGATTTTCCTTAAAACTTTTCAATCTATAATTTAGCACTGCAGTATCTCGGGAGCAAATTTTTTTCTGGAATAAAAATAGGATTTTTAGTCGCCCTCCAATTTGAAAAAACGTGAGTATCGGACAAAAAACAAATTCCCCTACTATTTTCTCGGAACATAATTACATTTCGCAATCAAATATTTTTTCTCGAGGCAGCAACTCAATGGCTAGAAATTAAAACTTTGTTTTTTTTCTGAACGAATTATCCAGTCGTCCAGCTTTTTAGAACGAATATCCCAGGCGCAGTGGAGACTTCCTCTCTCCTCTTGAGAACTCCGCCAATTAAGTTTGCAGGAATTTCGCTATTTGTCCTGTAAAGTTGGGCGACAAGGGCCTTTTCTGAAATTGAAAATTAGATTTTTAATCACCATCTAAAGTTGAGAAAACGTGTTCCTCGAGAGAAAAAAAATTGTCCCCCCATTGTCTCGGAACTGATCGGAACCTAATGAAATTTTCGAAGAAAAATATACAGACTTTAATTCAACAATGATATATCTCGGAAACAGATTGTTTTCTACATAGAAAATATGATTGTTCAGAAGTTTTCTTTCTCTCTCCTGAAAAATCGTCAAATGGCGCTTATGCCCTTACGGAGCGCAACCCTTCCAATAGTTCAAATAACGTACTCTTCCAGCAAATCGAATGCTGGTAAAATTTAGAAAAAACTGGTTTTTATTTTGAGTGCAGATTCTATTTTTCCTCGTTAGAATATGAAATAAATCAAAAAGTTATTCTCGCTCCACAGCAGATTGCCTTTAGAAGTTGGAGGTTTCAATACGGCTTTAATCCGTTCAGTGCATTGATCCATAATGACTTTACTTACTGAAGCCTTCGCAATTCGAGGTATCGAAACACACGGGATACAGGCGAGATGCTTTGACATACTTGGAAAACTTGCGAATATCACTTGCAGTTGAAACTTTTTGACACTATAAATAATTCTGTTATTTTTTATTATTTAACTCTAAACACTTTGATGCGAACATTGTTATTATTTGATCGATTCAATTTCCAAATATTTCCAACTTTAAAAATTATCCAATATGTGTGTTTTTTTAATGCAATGGTTCAATTTTAAATTAGTTAAGTGTGGAAGACTTCAGCTTTAAACTTTTAGTAAAGAGGAATATTGTGGATACCCTCTTAGTGAACGACACCTGTGATATAAAAATGCATTTATTTTCGTAAATAATGTTTTTCGTGGCAATATGATTAAATGTAAATATTATTCTAAAACTCAAGTAGATATAACACTATAGAAAACTAATTTTTGGTACTTATTTAACACTTCAAATCCTACCTTAGAAATCACACATTGGTAACAGTAAATAGCCCTCATCTAATTATGTGTATTATAATTTTTCTTTACTCTTGTTAAATACCTATTTCTAATTTCAATCGTCAAACCGATCGCTGTCACATTTTATTTGTAATATATACCTCCTGTTCCTTATGGGGCTATCTATTCCTTAAACTCTTCTTAAAAAAATACAAATAAAATATATTTGTAAGTTTCTTATCGTACTTTTAAAACCAGTAAACGAGACCGATCAGAGAGAAATATTTAGGGAGTTATTGACTATGTGTATCATTCACGCGACTTAGGAATAACTAAGAACATATTCCTTATACGTACATTATTATAATTATATAACCAAAAATTCCAAAAGGCTCTTCTTGATGGCACTGATAAATTGCATGCTTACTAGTGTCACTGTCATATAGAATGTAGCTGCATATGTTACGCACCGAGTCAATACTCACTATTATTATTGATATCCATGTTATTATGATTTGTGTATATTTATTTAGTTATTAAGAAATTTTTTTCTCTGAATATCCAATATTTAGTAGCTATATAATTAGTGTCGGATATGTGAACCTCAAAAATAGAATACCCACACCCAGAATGAATTGGGCAAAGTCGCGAACATCGTGAACTTGAAATAACCACAAAATATTCCAGGCGTTCTTTTTCGACAAAAACTTCTTCTCTTGAAAAAACACGTATAATAATTATATGAAATTGTGTTCTTTATGGTATAAATTCTTCTCAATTTAAACGAACTGTCTCGTCGTCCCGAAATTCGGGATGAGTAGTAAAATATTTTTCATTTTTCCAGCTCCGCCAATTTTTTGGTACGACTAGGTGCAACCAAATTTAAAATATCAGTGCCGTTCACTAAAAGTGGGGTGTCATTGTCTGGAAATATAGTGTCGTTCTTTGACTTCAAATGAAATATCTTGTAATAAATATAACAAGAGCTTGCCAAGGAATAATTATATTAATAGTTACTGTATAAAAAGTGGGGGAAATCTGCCCTTTCACATGAAGTCATCTTCGTCACAACGGTGTGAAATACATAAATTAGTATTCTTATTTTTCTAAAATCTTGTTCTTAAGATGTCGGTAAATAAGTTTACCCTACATTTTAAACAGTTTAAATTTCAAATTCTTCAATTCCTAATCCGTCGATTTGAGATCGTATACAATTTTAATAGTTTTAACATGTGTATGGGTGATTGCCAAAAAGTTGACCAGTTTAGACAATGAGATTTTCAAAAACAAGAAAATTACAAACCGCCTAAAATATATTTGTTTAATTAAAAGTAACCCAAGAGAGTATGAAAATATAGAACTAAGAGATCAACGAGGAGATCAAGGAATGTATTTGCGATGGATATTAATATTCTATACGTTACTAAAGGTCACGTGACAGGACATGCGACTACGATAAAACAACAAAATTTCCTAAATTCTTTTTAAAATATATGCAGGACCGATATAAATATTTAAAAATGCGGGAACATGAATATTTTTACGATTTATTTTTAGTTTAGCATATAAAATGAACAATTTTAGCCCGCATTATGAATAGTTTGAGTAATTATATTCGAGTTTTATCCTAAAATATGAATGCAGATTCACCAAGCAGAAAACTTGTGGGACAGACTTTAAAGTGATTTTTAAAAACCTCATCTCTAAAATGTTGAACTCTACTCTTGATTTTTATCTTTTTCAACTCAATGTAAGTAATATTTGTGAATATCTGTACTAAATTGTCCTTTGATATAAGTATTTTACTGAGTTAATTCTAGAAAAAAATGATTATTTTAAAGGAAAAGTGGCAAATGACTAAGAAAAAAAAATACTAAGACTTAAAGTTGTCAACTTTATGGCAATCACCCGTATACATTTTTCTTTATATGAAAATTTTGAATAACATGTTTCAATCTGCCAGTTGTGAAAATATTGTTTTATGCTAAGATTTTGAACTAAAATTTCGAGTTCGATATTTAAATTGAGATTATATCCAATTTGCAGTATCAGTTTCTATTATAAGAACAGAATTCATAAAGGCTGAGTCAGAAAAGGTCAAAGTGGAGAAAAACATATCGATTCAGTTCATTTTACTTCTCCGCCCAAAGCCATTTAGCTCTCCTTTCTCTCCTTGGGTACCTTACCTACGACTTTCTTCATTTTCTTCTTGCCTTCCACCTCAGAATCAGTTTTCCTCTTCGAACTATTTCATTTCGCGTCTATATGTCTTTCGCAGCATGTGAAAACAATGACAGTCGAGGAGCTAGATGACTTTGTGATACGGTAGTTTCTGAAGCGAACTCCACTTCCGGGCCCGTGAGTAAAGGTAAAGGATGCAGCCTTTATCCGATATATATGTATGTTATATCGGCTAGATATCAAGCGCTTTTCGCGGCTGCCAGGCTGCCTGGAAAGACGTACGTGACGGGAAAATGTCTGGTCTGAAATCGAGCAAAAGAGGAAAAACTGATGCTTGCCTACCTCAGGATACGAAACAACTTTTCCTCTCTTAAAAATAGAAATTGCTTTGAGGTAATGAGTGTGCAGCAGTTTTCCGTGATTTCTATACCTTCGTTCTATAACACTTCATCCAATATACTACCAATTTCGATTCGATTTAAACGATTTGAAAAGCAATGATTGGAAAGAGAATAAACCTTGATTTTTAAATTGAGTTATATTATCTACAGAATATCAGTTTTCAAATGTAATAAGTACCTACTTTGTAGGTGTGTCCTATTATGATGGAATAAATATATTAAAGATTTGCGTTGTAATGTATTGTGTTTGGAAATTTAACAAAAAAAGAAACATGATCAAAGAACGTAAAGTATCAATCAGTTACGATTTTATACAGAAAACTAATTTAAAGACCTAAGTCCTCAGAAAAAACCAAAGGTAAAAAGTGTTGCAGGTAAAATTTCTGGAGGTAATCTCGCCATGCAAAAAAATGAAGATCGGTAAGGGTAAAACGAAAATTTAGTGATCTTTTATGTTAACCTTGCTGATTTTCAATTTGTTGCATGCCGAGATTACCCCCAGCACTCTTATCTGAAACGCTTTTTACCTTTTGTTTTTTCTGTGTCTGGGTTCTTATCAACATTTGTAAAAATACATAATTTTATATATATATTATTTATTATATATTTGTATATTATTATATATTACACAGGCACACGAAAAATGTGTGCGGAGCGAAAAAAGCGACCTATATAGCATTGTAGTATTGGTCTAACATAGTCAAAATCTGCATTAATTGAAATTTTCTGCTCACCAGTTTTTTTTTATTCGAGTTTGATTTTTTAATTAAGTCAAATTATTCCAAGGAGGCCATCATAAATCGAAAGTCGTTTCTTTTTGTTGTAAGATTAATTTTTAATATCCCCTACGTTGGAAAAGATTTCCCCAGGTTTTAGTCGCTAAAAAAATTATGTTTCAAAAGTTATTAACAATGCACATTTAATCTTAGAACATGGTCAACACCTTCTCGTGAACGGCTAAACATTTGTTCTCTTAAAAGATCACATTTTTTTGCACAGTCACGGTTCATGTTCACGGCCACGTGTTACGTACGGGATGATAATTTTTAATATTAAAAATCTGTGAAAGAGCTTTAATTATTACATAATGTACCTGAGGTTCAAGCTGCCGAATTAATTTATTAATTTATTTAGTTTTTTGGGATCGGCATTACCATCTTATTGATTCAAGATGTCTCCTTTTTCTGCTGCCCTGTTTCCGTTGAATGTCAATGATGAAAAGGGTTTTTTTTTCGACTAACTGACGCACTGACTCCAGATTATTTTTAATTTATTCAAATAAAAAGAAAATGAAATAGATAACAGATTGTGAAATTCCAAGGGAATCAAGAAGACATAGTTACTATTCTTTTTGATAAATTTTAATTAGTTTATAAACAGTTGTTATATTTTTAAGCAAATTCAATGTTTTTATATTTGGGCCGTTTATAAAATACGTAAGGAAAAAGCGTTGCGTATTTTTTAAACGGCCCCATTCGGAAGAAAGATTTCTGGAATGCAAGTTCTTAAACAAAAAATTCAACGTCAGAATCATCAAAATCAATTTAGCCGTTCACGAAATAAATATTGAATTCTTCGAATAAAAAAAACTGGTAAGCAGAAAATTTCCATCAATGCAGATTTTCACTATGCTAGACCAATACTACGATTATATAGGTCGATGTTTTGGCTCTGCACACTTTTTTTGTGTGCCTGTGTTATATATTAAATATATTTGATAACTATTACGATCATTTATTTAACTAAACTTCGAAATCCAACAAATTTCAGATTCAAATGTTTGAAGTAATAAACATTTAATTAATGCTAAATTCGGAAACGTTTTACTTTCCAAGTTTCTAAACTTGAAAGCTTTTACTTTAATTAAAAAAAGTAAATTTTTCTTTAAAATTGTCAAGTATTCAATACACAATTATTAATATCTGATATAAAGAATGAAATATTTATAATTGTGCTTAAATGTTTAAAGAAGTCCAAATTTTAAAGATGAGATCAAGTACAACTGTTTTTGATTTATTGTAATTCATTTGATAAATATGCTCCTAATTGCAAAATATAACAAATAGTACTGTAAGTGCATTCTTGTTGAGATTTCAATAAAAATTTTAACAAAAAACATATTTATTAAATTTTTGGTATTTAGAAAGAAATATTTGAAACTTGAATCAAACTGCAGAATTATCAAAAATTCAATAAAAAACTGTCAGGAATTTTTGGTAATTTACGGTATCTTTAGAGGTGATTTATGGTAACTTGCCATAAATTTCCAAAAATTCTATTAAAAAATATTTATAAATTTTCGGTCATTTATGTTAATTTCACAGGTCTATATCGTGACATACCATAAATTAACCAATATTAATTTTTTTAATTTCCATAAATTTCCGGAAATTTATGTAAATTTTCGGTCATTTATGGAAATTTTACCGGCAAATATGGTAAATTACCATAATTTACCCAAAATTCATTTTTCAACATTTCCATAAATTTCCGGAAATTTATGCAAATTTTTGGTAAGTTATTGTAATTTTACCGGTAAATATGGTAAATTACCATAATTTACCCAATATTCATTTTTAAAAATTTCCATAAATTTCCGGAAATTTATGGAAATATTCGGTAATTTATGGAAATTTTCGGTAATTTATGGTAATTTTACAAGTAAATATGGTAACCTACCTTAAATTACCCAAAATTCATTTTAAAAAATGTCCATGAATTTCTGGAAATTTATGAAAATGTTCGGTAATTTAAGGTAATTCGATCAGTTATATATGGTAACTTTCCATAAATAACCGCAAAATTCTATTATCTGCAACCAAAATTTCCTCACAGTTTTTACGGTGAATGGACTGATATTAGTAAAATGCGAGCTCATAGACATATAATTTTCATTGTTCACCTCTGACGTCACTTTTCAGTCCCTAGGGAGTAAAAAGTACTTTTTACTTGCTAGGGAGTAAAAAGTAGAGCTTTAGCCCCGCTTTATAGGCATAGAAAGGGGCTGAAATCATGCATGTGTTTTAAAAAAGAGGATTTTTTATTGCATATTATTATTTGTTGTTTATTGTCTATAGGTCATAAAAGGTTTTAATACAGTTCAGTAGATACATTTCATTAAAACACATAAATTTTATAGTTAAAATATTGGTATATTTAAAAAATTGAGAATTTTTGTCTCTTATAAACGTTAAAAAAATGGTCAAATATCTCCGGATACCTATCACAGTTTTATTTGGTCATTAAGGCCTGTTAAATACATTTCTCGATTTTTTTCATCATAACGAATAAATCTGATACTTACAATATGGCTTTATTTCCAAAAGTGAGAAAGTTTTGCACTTACAAATGTTACCAAAATTTAAATATCTGTACATATTATAAGTTTGTGTGGTCATACAGTATTTCTAAGTATATTAATCAACTCATCTTGTCAAAATTGATAAATTTGGTTGTAATTATATTGCTATATTCGTAATATTGAAAACATTTTTTACTTATAAACGAAAGATTAAAAACTTAAAAAATTCATAGAGATTACATTTTTATACGGAGACAGCTATAAACAATCTATCAAATTATGTGAACTACATGTTATCCGATGTTTGAAAAAAACGGTCTACATGGCCTGGCAGTGCTACCAATACTGTGACAAAAATGAATAAAAACGCCAAATTTTTCAAATTTATTTTTTGTCATTCTCACGATATTATCCGCAACGTTTTTCGTTAAAAAGGATGCATTTTATTAAAATCTGCGTATTAATTTTCTTTCTTAAATATAATATAAATATCAAAAACATTCATATCTGAAACGATTTTTGAGCATAATATAAAATTGTAACAGAAAATTTTTTTTATCTGATCCGGCTCTTAGCTGAATCAATAATGGGCATTATTTAAAACTACAATCGCTCCTAATTTCATGACCATAGCTCAACTTATTTTTCATTCATTATAAAAAGAGTATTGTCAAAACACACATACACACAAAAACACACGGAAATTTTATTAAAACCTAATTTTTGGACTCTGCAGGTCGAATCATGTCAAGATATGTCAAAAAATGAAATTTGACCATTTTCATCGTTAGAAAGCTTCGTCTAAGGGGAAGCAAAAATTTTGGGAATGAAAATCAAAATTAGAACATTTTCCACTTTCGATTATTGAAACTTGGTACATTTTTATATGGAAAACTTGAACGTTTCGAATTTTGATAGCTTTCAAATTCTGATCCATCTAAGTTTGAATCTACTGTAATGGAGATGATTTGAATTTTTTCTAGAAAAAAGACGTTCTAATTTGTATTTTTTGTGCATATAGAAACTTTAAAAAAAAATTTTTTTTCATCTTAATTTAGACTCAATAACTGCATTTTTAATTATAGGGCAATGATCTAGACATTAAGGTATAATATCTGGATATTAAAAATGAATATCCAGATATTAAAGCTTAATATCTGGATATTTTTATATTCAGGGTTTTAGTACCTTCATATTAAATTTTATTATCAATATTTTACACCTTTATATCTAGATCGTTGTCATATAGTTAAAAATCGAGATATTGAGTCTTAATATCCATTTTTCTTCGTCTGAGATGGGAACTCGTCAATTTCATGGCGTCTATTTTTTCTGTCTATAGACAATCAAGTTTGTATAGATTCAATTTGTTTGCGTAAATAATGAAGAGATGTTATGAGGATATAGCTGTAGGGTATATGAACCCGTATTGGTTATTGCAATTTCAAAACATAATTGCATACTACAGTTGTTATCAACAACGCATTTTTAGAATCAATCATTTTAAACAAGAATATAAGACTTTAATTGATAATATAATCACAAAGTAAAAGAATCATCTATTTCATGGCACGTAAATTTTAAAAGAAGTCTTTATTCCATCATGCTTTATAACTGCACCTCCCTGAAAAGAAATTCTTCTAGAAAACTCCTTATTATGAAAGATTCTTTTTCAAATAGGCACGTTTACTTAGAACCGAAAAATCTTTCCCAGTAACATATTGCCTTCTTTTCTCTAGATGTCTAGAAAAAGAAGGCTCTTTCGACTTACATTTCATAATTCCAGCGACTTAAAAGAACATTAAATAAGAGACATTAAAAAATAAAGTTACCTACAATAGCAGGGTAACTCGTACTCCTGATAATAAAAAAGAAAACGACTAAACTGCTGTGCAGTAGGGCTTCTTTTCTTCTTTCCCAGGGCATAAACAAATAAAAGTATTGTATATACGTACAAGTATTATTTGATCTTTTATATTCTCACAAAAGTATACACTATACATGCAGACGAGAAAATTAAAAGTAATAGAAACTTTCGCCATATACATGCAGCATTAAAAATGCAGTATAAAAAGATTGACTACGTCAGACACAAACTAAAAGTTCGCATATGTATTTTATTAAATAGGTCTATGGAAGTAGATTTTGTCAACTGAATGCATACATTTTTTTGCAAATTTACAGAAATTTTATTTTTTCTGTTCTAGGTAAGTCCACCTTGAATAGACTTCCCGCTGTGTCTTTGTGAGTATGGAAAACTTTCAAACAAACCCATAAAATAAATTTAAGAATTTTTTTGAACTAAAACTTGCATACGAATGTTAAATTGAATTTACTAAACTTACATGTATTGTCAGGCTTACTGAGACCAATATTATAACAGGAACATACCTGAAACAAAAACAAAAAATTATTAGTAAATAATAAGTAGGAGGCCGTTCGCAAACTACGTCATACTTTATTTTAAAAACTTTTTCCACCCATTCCCTTCTTCGATACAGATCATCACCCAATGATTGACCCCCCCCCCCCAAATCACGTCACAAATACAACCCTTCACCCATGCATTTAAGTCAAAAAAATTCCGATTATATTTCATAAACGCCTAAACTAAGACACAAAACATATAAACATATTATTTTTAAGGCCTTCACAGCCCCAAATGTTCTCAAAACAGGGGAAAAAGGATGAATTTTCACGAAACTAGAAGAATAATAAGGAAATATGTTGTTTTTTTTTTTCAAGTAAAACTAGTAGTTGTATTTTAAATTAAAAAATATATTAATTTTAAATAAAAAGAGTTTAATACAGCCACAAAAAAACGAATTAAAAAAAATACAGTTGAATCCAGTTAAATTCTCAACAACAAAATTAATTTTCGAACAAATGGTTGAACTTTTATCTAAAAACTATCAATTTTTAACCGAAAATGGAATAATTAAATGTGCATATCAAAAAATTGATTTTCAACAAATGGAAACGAATATTCAGCGAAGTAGGTAAATTTTCAACAAAAGAGATGGATCTACAACTAATACAATGCATTTTTATCAAGTTAGTTTAACTTTCAACCAAGCAGTTGAATTTTCAATCAAGAAGATTAATTTTCCACCAAAAAATATGAATTTACAATAAAATACATGCAATTTCAACCAAAGAGT
>CAKNWW010345920.1:0-13825 GCA_932074435.1 Andricus kollari
TTAAGTAATACAATGAAAATATCGAAAAATGGTAATTTATCACCTGTTGCAAAAATAAAATAAAACTGAAACTGAATTTCTTAATTATGTGTTGAATGTTAAACTCTTTTGTTAAATATTAATTTTATTGGTAAATGATTCATAATTTTAATTTAACATTTATCTCCTTGGTCGCAAAATAAGATATTTATTGGAAATTCGCTTTTCCTTTAGCTGAAAATTAATCTTCTTCACTAAAAATTTAACTATTTCAGTTCAATATTTTATCATTTTAGTTAAAAATTCATTCAGTTGAACATCAATCATTTAACCTACAAATTTAACTGGTCAATTTTTTGTTGAAAATTATCTTGTTTAGTTGAAAATTAATCTATTTTAGTAGAAATTAATCTTCTTGTATGGAAATTAATCATTCCGGTTGAAAATTCCAATATTCTAGTCAAATTCTTCATGTTTAGTTAAAAATTCAACTTTTTGGTTTAAAATTTAACTATTCCAATTGAAGATTCATAATTTAAGTTGAAATATTAACACTTTGTTTGAAAATGTAACTATTGCCTTTAAAATTACTTTTTGTGGTTGAAAAATGTTTTTTAACTGAAAATATAACTATTGTAATTAAATATTCCATCATTTTAATTGAAAATGCATCTCTTTGGTTGAACAATAATTTTATTAACTGAAAATTTAAGTATTCAATTTTTGGTTGACATTTTATCTTTTTTAGTTGAAAATTCAGGTATTTTTCACGAAAATTAATCTTTTTTGGTAGGAATTAATCTTCTTAGTTGAAAATTCATCTCTTTAGTTGAAAATTTCACTATTTCAGTTAAAGATTGATCATCTTAGTTAAAAATTCATCTTTTTTGTTTAAAATTCAACTATTCAAGATGAAGATTCATAATATTAGTTAAAAATTTATTATTTTCTTCGAAAATTAATTTTTTTCACTGTCAGTTTAACTATTCCATTTTTTTGGTTGAAAATTGATCTTTAATTCTTCAAAATTCAACTATCTGGTTGAGAAGTCATGTCTTTTATTGAAAAATCATCTTTTCTGTAGAAGAATAATTTTCTGGTTATAAAATTCATCTTTTTGGTCGAAAATTCAATTATTGAAGTTAAATATTCATTATTTTACTTGAAAATTCATCTGTTTGGTTGAAAATAAAAGTACTTGGTTGAAACTTAAACTTCTTTATTAAAATTTCATCTTTTTTAATTCAAAATTCAACTATTTGTTTGTAAATTAATCTTTTTTAGTTGCAAATTCAAATATCTGGTTGAAAATTCACATATTTTGATTAAAAAATCCTCTTTTTTGGCATGAAATTAATCTCTTTGGTCGAAAATTCAGTTATTTGGTTAAAAATTGATCTACCTTGTTTAAAATGCGAAATTTTAATTGAACAGTTAGGAGCCTGAAGCGATTTAAATTATTATTTAAATTCATGGACTTTGAAGACAGAAAACAAATTATTTATAATAAACTCGCAAAACTGTATGCACATTCAGAGACTATTTTTAAAAAAATGCGAAATATTTCAATGGATCCGTACTATGAAAAATTATACCTGGAAAAACCCTGGAAATGCCAGGGAATTTTTTCCAGGATTTGAGTAGACACCCTGGATAATGACAGAAGATTGACATTAAAATTTTCCTGTTAATAACTCGTCTGATAGCTTAGGAATCTTCGAAAAACAAAGCTATAAAGTATATTTTAAGTTTAATAATTTAAAAGTTTCTAACAAAAAATTGATAAATTACTCTCGGATTTACAATTGAATTTAGTGAGGAGAAATTTTTTTTTATAAATGCCTTAAAATCACATAAGACATCTTTCGACTTCTAAAATCACTGTATAAAGTTTATGACCTGAAACATTTTATTTTTAAAAAAGCTATACGAATTGAGAAGACTTGATCTTGAATATGATGAAAAATTACGTTTTTTAAAGTTTGGCTCGTATACTGTATTTTTAGGTCAAATAAAAGGCATACAAAATTTATAATTTTTATGAATAGCAGATTATATCTTCAGCTTCTACATAAAAAATGTCAACTGTAGAGTAAAAATATCTTTTCTCAATTCCTAATATCTTTAAATGTCGGAAAAATAAATGTTTGCTAAAATCACAACTAACTTTTGGGTTCCTTTATTTGAGGCTGAGGTTTGTCTTAAATAAAAGTTTCCATTTATCAAGTAAAAATCATGTTTGAGTACGAAAGACATATTTTGGGTGCTGAAATGTTTAATTTATTATTCCTTTTGAAAATTTTGAAATAGTTTATCCAAAAATATGAGTTATCGCTTAAACGTTAAAATAACTTTGAAAACATTTTATTTTAAAAAGTTTCAAGGAAACTTTTCATATTATTTCTGATTTTAAAAATCTATAAAATTTGAAAAATTTCATCGCTAATATGCGAAAATATTTCATTTTTAACATAGTATAGTGTATAAACTTAATAAGTTGGTAGAAATATTGAAAATAACATTTTTAATTTCAAAAGAGATTATAAAAATCATATCATTCATGACTAAGCCAATGTCACAAATCTAGAAACATTTTTAAAAATGGGACCTTTTATATGGTTAATATGCAATTCTTTTTCAAGATTGTGGTGTGATTTTAAAGTGTAACCTCCTTCCATCTATTATTATTATTTTTAAACATAGTATTTAAATAACTTCACATTTCTCATAATCAAGAAAGCAAGAAAAAAAGTGCATTGATATTGATAAGTTGATACGATTCTATAAACCTTTAGCGACATATCAATTAAGCTTATTTTAATCAGAACTTAGATACCTATAGCTTCGACAATATTTAATACAAAAAAATGTAAACTTTGAATTAATAAAACTAGCAATCAAAACTTAACAATATTTTAATACTAAAAAATAGGTGTCCACATACTAAATTAATTTTGCACAGTTTGAGATATGGAACAAACCTAATACTTTACTAGAAATTATTAGAATTAAAAAAAAAACACTTACCATTATTCTCATCAGAGGAAACTGCAAATTTTAGCGATAAAATCGCGCAAATTATTAGGAGAATCGAAGAAGGTTGTTTCCCCATTTTGTTGAGAAATTATACAGTCACGGCAAAGACGATATTAAATGATAATGTAACAAAAGATGCCACTTTTATATGAATATTTCTTTGTTTTAACTTGAAATTCAAGAACTCTCGATCAGATTCTAAACATGTATGTGTTATCTGAAGCACTTGTTTGAGAAGTTAAGGTAACAAAACAAATATATTACGTTTTAGATTTATCTCGACGTATTACTCGTATTGACTTAACAATTTCTGCGTTTATTAATTAATCTCGTCATACTGTCGTATTGGATCAAAACTAAATTAGTAATAAAAAGGTTCCATCTTGGTTGTTAATAATTTGAAACGGAACTGTATTGAAAAATGCATTGTTCGCTTATAAAAATATTCACAAATATTGAACATCAGCTTTTAATCTGTTTTCGAGAAAAACAACTATAAATATTATGCTTAACTATAATTTAAACGTAGATAGATCTTTAGCCTTAAAATATGTAACAAATTAAATATAGCATGCGATAAGAAGCTAACCCACGTTTTCACAAGTTTACAGAAGAGACAAAAAGCTGCCTCAAAATTCAAATTTTTAATTACAAAAAATTAAGAAACATCTTTGAAGACAAATCAGTCCTGAATACGGTGCTGAACATGGTAATCATTCAAATAAAAGGCAATGTAATCTTTTTAAGAACAGTCTTTATTTGTCGCATCATTTCTGTGGGTGACTTATATGTTCACGGACCCAAGTTAAATCATCATTATCAAATACCAAGTGCACAATATTATCTACAACTCCTCGCATCGGGAGAGGTCCGGAAACTACAAGTACGGCAATATCGTGTTTGCTTTCATGTATGTATGAAAAACTTGGGTGTACACTCTTAGATATTACATTGCAAACAGTAGGATCGTCTGTATACGGTTCACAAAATGAAACACTGTATCTCACATTCTCCATTGTTGGATTAAAGTAGTGTGCCTTCGTCACGACCCTATAAGGGCTTAGTATATACCCAATGCCAATCTTCTCATTGTCCTTTCTAATCTCGACTTCTTCGGGAGCCGGAAACTGATCTTGTTTAATCCGTTGGACTTTTCGTGGATTATAACTATTTCCACGCTTTTGACGAATCTTTAGAACTGAGGATGGCTCTGTAAGAGTTATATGAGCATATTTATTTATTATATTATTAACTGCTGTTGTGTAACCTGCAATTTCTTTTGTATAATTTGGTAATAACCATCCACTAAAGCACCAACAGATCCAAGTAGAAAATAAAGTATTAGTTTATTCAAAAAGACATTTACCAATATTGTCGGCAGATGAAACCATTATTCTTAGCGAGAAAATCACATAAAGTATTAAAAGACTCAGAGATTTTTCCTTCATCTTGTTTAAGAATTATACAGACGAAGGAAAGGCGAAATTAAATGCTGATTTAGGAATCAAATATTAGCCTTTTATAGATAATATTGTTTGCGGTACTAAAAGTTGAAGGACTCCCGATCATATGGTAATGATGAATGTTTTGTGTAAAGAACGAATCCATTTCTAACCAAGCATGTATGTATACTTCGAGTCGTATACCTTGGGGGCAAAATATTTAGTTTTCCAAAGGTAATTATGCGATATGTATTTTTCTAACTAAAATTTGAACCTGAATTTAAGTACAAGTGCCATAAGGTCACCGACATTATAGTAAAAGATAAAAAATAGTTTATATTATTAGTGAAATATTATAGTAAAAACAACAGTCGCTGGATAATAATGATTAAAAGAAAAATCGGAGTGTAATATTTTAATGTTTTTATTCGTTATTTGGAACTCTACATCCTTGAATAATTAAACAAAAAAATCTTTCACGCGAATGTCTACACTGCGAATCGACATTGCTAATGATTGTGCCTGAGTTTTCGAATAATCCTTTGCGATATACCATAATTCCACATAATTTCCACGCGATTAACATTTTTTTGAAGAATATTATTATGCAACGCGAGTATAAATCGAGTGACCAGACTAGGGGATACCATTTTTTAAACTAACCTTTTAATTATTGTTATAATTGTGTAATATAGCGACAAAAATCTTGGTTTGCTTGTTTTTTATGAAAACGATTACTTTAAGCCAAAAATAGTTAATTAGAAAAACGTCTGGTATCTTATCCAGTATAGAAACTCTACTTATATAGGGTAACTATTGCTAAATCTTATTTTTTTAGGTGTTGCTTTAGTCGTTGCCGGAGAATCGCTATGTTATTTTCTTTTGTTTAAGAACCAAATTTAAGTCCTTTTTGACCAAAAAATGTTTCGTCTCAATTTAGGGTTGAAGGGGCTTCCCACTCTGAGGTGAAATATTTGAGGTGGGGTTATACTTTAAGAAGGCTCAACTGTAAAATCTTTGCCGTGTGTTCTGAGAACACATTGTGACCCTAGGAAGAATGTCTTCTGCATTCTACCAGCAAGTTAAAATAAGTTTCTGAACATGGTAGTAATTCAAACAAAAGGCATTGTAATATTTTAAAGATATGTATCTTTATTTAACGCATTAAATATTTCGTACGATTATTTATAATTGGAATATTCTCATGATGTCATTGAACCACATCCCTTTGAATGTAAGCGTACACTCGTCGTAGCCTCCCTCGTTTCACTCATATCTTGGAAAGAAAAGATCTCTCGCTATTTCATTGTGAGCCCACTCAATTTCCACCGGAGTAAACTCTTCATGGAAGATATGATTTACATTTCCTCGCCTCGGGAGATTTTCAGCGACCTTGAGAACAGCAACTTTCGGTGAACTATCACGTATGTTTTCACAGGGTGGGTGCGCAATCCAATTTATTCCATAACTAACACGTCCTACCGGAATTGGTAAAGTAAATTCAATATTGAGCCCCACAGCTGATGAGTTATTAAAGATGTCAGGTTTCGCTACGGCGTGAAATTGGTTTATTACAAATGCATGGCCAAGCTCCTCTTCTCCAAATCTAACCTCCACTTTGTCGAGAGCCACAAGCGTCGGTAGCTCTCGCCTAGGTTCTGGCGCAGGTCTATGAGGCAGAGGGTGAACTCGTGCACTTCCACGCTTTTGACGAATGTGAAAAAATGATGCTGCCGCTGCAAGAATAATAAAAGTTATTTGTTAGCTTTATCATATTATATGGGTAATTGCCAAAAAGCTGAACATTTCGGCAATGAGATTTTTGAGAAAAAAAACTAACAAAGGAGAACCTGCAACCTACGGACTTTCGTTCAAATTCATACTCCTCTCAGTTCTGTATAATATCTTTGTAATAGGAAAGTCTAGTCTCGATTCCTGCTACCTGTATTTTCTATTAAAATTTTTTTATTGCAATTCACTATTAAATATATTTAAAGCGAATATTTCGAAGATGAATCAGTGCCGTAACATCCATGAAAAATTCGAATATTTAAATATATAAAAACATGACTCATGACTCTAATTTCAAAATATGAATCTCTCTATATTGGCAAAAGTATACCCGTTACCGCTGTTTTAAGAATACTCAGGAGGCCCTACCGAGTAGGCCTCCAGAAAGCCTGCTACGATGACCTACGAAAGCTTTCAGAATTAATCAAAACCCAGAAGGGCATCCAGAGCCTCCCATGAGGACCCCAGCATCTCCTACGTTGGCCTTCAAAGCCTCCCTCGAAGGCCTTCTGCGGCTCTCACGAGTGCCTTCAAAGTCTCCTGCCACGGCCTTCAAAGCCTCTCACAAGGACGTCTGTGGATTTATTATTCAATTTTTTGTTCAAAAAGAGCACTCATGGAGTAAAAGTGGTACTGGTTGAAAATACCAATCTTCTCATATGAAAAGAATGGTTAAAAATTTGATTTGAATAAATGTAATAGCCAATTGCAATACAAAAAATATCAATAAAAACAAATTGGCAAAAAATGAAGATAGGAGGAATAGTGTCCGGACTTTCCGGTTAAAAGCTTGAAGGGCTACCGCTGAATTTAATTGGGACTTGACTCTTGCAAAATCATTCTTTCCCGCGTGCTTCTCTTGTTACAATTGCCAAATATAAACCATTTTCCTACATTATTTCAAAACTAAACTCGATTCATTTATCAAGCCATTTGAAATATGTATCTGCATTTTTTAATGATCGACACAGCCATTCAAAATTTCAAAATTTTAAATATGGACAAAGGTTAGAGGGAAAAGGAAGAGCCGCAATCTGTTGGATGTAAAATCACATTCTTTTGTATAAAAGTTTTTAATTTATATTTTAAAATTATTTTTCGTCATAATTACGAAATTAAGCAAATAAATTATTGAAGGGAAAAAGAACATGCATATTTTAATATTGGATATTTTGATATCAGATATTTTGATGCGGGCGATGACAGAAAGAACGCCAAGAAAATAAAACTGAAAGGAAACCGAAATTTCCGCATTAACCAAAAAACATCACTATCAAAGAACAAATTTTACTCTTTAATGAACATGTACATGGTAATTTAAAACCGAGGGATTTAGCCGGGAGCGGGTGCTAATCTGAAAAACTGCACCCGCTCTCAGCGAAATAGCGGTAAAATATCAGCCCTAACCACGTCTCACGACCGTGAGGCAGGTGGTTACAGTTTGCGACGGATTCAATACGATGACACGGAGCGACCCAAGGACGACCGCCCTCTGCATTTTCCCCACAGGTGTCTTACCATTTTGTTGACACGCAGAGATGCTTTTCATGCTATTGACCAGTGAAAGCTTGGCACCTCCAAGAACGCCGATGATCAGGACGATTAGCTTAACGGAATATTTCGGGTATAATCGTCGCAATTCCCTTATAAGGTCTTTTTTAATGTTGCAGGTTTCATCAACAAATCACATGTTATTGTTATTGCTTTTATTCATTTGTAAACAGCTCCTTCTCTATTGGCGGAAATGTTCGCGAGAACACGGGCCTAGATCGAGGGCCAACTGATTTATCTTTAAATATTTTTTTGCATTTTTTTTTAATGTCTTTTTTTGTTGATTCACAGAGTTTTCCGGAAGGGAGATAAATGGAGGAAGGAGCGACTTCACTTGGGGCATCAACCACGACAAGGATCAGCCGTACGGACTACAAGGACGCAAGGCGGGTTGAAGTCGCACAGGCTTAGGCGCAGCCGAGGGTTGTACACCGGGGGTGGAATTTAAATGCGGCTTCTCCATTCCAAATCCTGTACCTAGGGCGATTTAAATCTCACCGCCAAAGATTCGTCGCAGCAGCACTATCACCATCTTTTGGGCATAAAGGTCCTGAGATCTCCCTCCATCCGCCATGGCACTGCGCCAGCGCAGAAGACACGTCTCGTCTACCTGCGCAGGAGGGGAGAAATTTGGCGGTCTGCGTACCGTGAAGTGAAGCGAGCTCCTTGTTTTTTGTTGTTCGAGCCTCGTGTGAGATAGTTCACTTGTATAGTTGTGTTTTAGAATTGTTGAAACAGAGCGGTTTTATACTATCTTTTCTTTAATTGGAATACATTGTGACTTACTGGTCGAGGCTGCTCAGGATTATCTGTAGAGGAGGGCGGCATTATCTAAGTTATTATTTTTTTTTTATAATTTATATTTGTTCTCTCGATGGCGTCAGTGGACGCGGAGAGAACTTTTTTCGCTCAATGCTCCAGGGCGGAAGTGTCGCTCTGAGTTGTATTCCTTTGCTCCGTGATTGGCTTTAAAATCTTTCATAAAATCTATTTTAATTTTTCAGCCAGACGTGGCCTGCCAATTGTGATATTTTACTTCTGTTTCTCCTCATGGAGGCCCAATATTGTGTTTAAAAGTTGCTGTAAAATAAATTAATTTTTGTTTAGTGTTTTCCCTAATCAATTTTATCACTTACGATCAGCGAGTTTTATTTTTATTTCCATGAGACCTCTCAGATCTGTCTTCCTTATTTAAGGTTTTCAGAGATCCACGCCACTCTCTTAATGCGGAGCTAGGCCACTCTATCGAGATAATGGAGACTTATTATCATATATTCAAATGTTCTAAACGTTGATCCGTTTGCTATATTTAATTCCTTTCAGGGCGGCAAGATCAGACATGGCTGGCGCCATTTTGGTAGTCAATTTAAAGCCCTTAGGAAAATGCATTTTGTCTTTTTTTTATTAATCTATAATTTGAACTTACTTGCTGATTATTGCAGATAGGATTTAAAAATGTTATTCATTTTACATTTGCATTTTGTGTCTCATTTATTGATTTTTTATTTGTGGTTTTTATTGCATTATTGATCTTATTCAATATTGGGGCGTTATTTTTCTAAACGCAAGTCAAGTTACGCAAATCGCTATCGCGTACGAAGCCCAGAACCAGAATTGAGCAATCGTATAAGCTCGCCGCTGCTCGGAAAGACTCGGCTCGCGGTAGCTCACTTTCAACGAGAGCGGCATATAATTTTACGGATTATTTATCGAATGAGGCGAGACCAAGACCAATTGATCAGGATATACTAGGCGTTTCTAATCCACCTTTTGGAAACCATTTAACATCGGGACAAATGTATCACCTGAGTGGTTACGGCATTAGGGACGAAACCCATGAAGGGCTTTATAATCGCCATTCCCAATATTTGGAAAATAGGGGAGCTTTAAACTTCCAACAAAACACACCCATCAGGCGTGGTACCTATCGGGTTGACTTTCCAAGAGAGGTCCTACAAGGCGGTTTCTATTGCCAACCTCATTATCATCCCTCTTATCTTGGCCCAATGAGTGGCTTACACACTTAACAGCCCACTGCTTCTCGACGAGCGAGTACCCCTTATAGAAGAGGAAATAAAAGTTTATCGCAAAGAAGTGAAATTATTAAGGTCATTGGGTGAGGTGATACTAGTGTGTTCATCTTTTTAGATAGAGTAGAGGATTGGCGGGCAGTAGATTCGGTGAGTGAGGAAGAAGTTCTAATAGCAATGCCTTTCCTTTTGGATGGCATATCATTAGTATGATTTAGGAATAATCGCTATCTATGGAGGACTAGGCAGCAATTTAAATACCAATTTTGTAATCGGTTTGGGGATGAATTATCAAAAGTGACTGGAGGAACAGATAATAGCACGTAAGCAGGGCCCGGAAGAATCTAGTGTGGATTATTTGACATATATGATGGATCTGTACAGATGAAATCCACGTTCAATCCCATTCGTGGAGTAGCTAGAAGGAGCCTATATTAATATGCACCGCCAAATCAGATGTGCGATTAGGCGTATGGATTTTAGTTTTTATAATGAGTTAGCAGCCCTTGCCCAAGATTATAAGCGGTCAGACGCTAGGGGTGATGACATCTTACCCTCGCCTCCCGAAGACTCTGTACTTCCTGAGGCCGCGTATAGATCGAACAAAAAGCCGAATAAGACCAACTTCCAAAGAAAAGGGGAGATACCGATAGCTACTAATGAAACCGAGAGGGATTTGGGCATGGAAAATTTGCGAAATCAAATTCAATCTTGAGAGACCCGTTTCAAAAATGAAAAGGAAAATAAAGAGAACACGGATTTGAAAAACTTGACTAAAATGTTTGCTAGTTTAGCAAAGCAACTTAGAAGAATAAAAGTGACAAGCCGAGGGAATTCAAATCCGAGTTCTAATTAAGATACTTTGAACTCCGCGAATAAACAACCCAAGCGGATGAACTCGATCGCCATCCATCTAAAGTAACGGTATAAAAACTATAAATGTAGGAACTGTAAAAAGTTAAGCCACCCCTATTTTAAATGTCCTGAAGGAAAAGCGAAAGTATTTTTACGGGTGCGGAGCAGAAGGAATATTTAAAAGCGATTGCCCCAAATGCCAAAAGAAGGAAAACGGATGGGGGAGGAAAAATTAGGGCCTGGAATTACTTCCGTAATAGATACCGGAGCCCTATTATCCCTGGATAATACGGTCAATTTCAAAGACGGTCAATAATGTTATTGTCCGAGGGGGGCAATATATTCAAAGAACGGAAACCTTTCATTCAGATAAAATATGGAGGAGTAATTTAAAAGATGAACCGGCAGAGATCACCCGAGTTAAAGATCCAGTTAGAATCCATCCTAGGTGCAGAAGTTCTGACCAATTAGCCGTATTTCACGGTGAGGCGGGTGCCGTGGCTAGTACTCGCACGGCTGATCCTACGGAGAGTCGTAGCATGAGTTCAGGGGACTCCAGGGTAGTTCGGGACGGGCAAAGGGAGATCCAAACGGGCAACAGGGCAACTGAACTATCAACCGACGTTGCAGGAGAAATACCGTCTTGTGAGGAGATCGAGACTGAAGATAAGGCCATGATGCTACTCGCGAAAATCAGGGTTGGTACGCGAATGATAGACGCACTTATCGATGGTGGGGGTTGATGGACAACTGTGCACGGAGCAACTTTGCACGAGCCTGTCTGTGCACGTCGGTGGCCATTGCTACAACTGTGCACGTTGTTGGCCACAGGCACAACTTTACACTAGGACATCTGTGCACGTCTCAAATTTGGCAAGCACAGATAGTACCCTAGTATCGGTTCACGTGCACAGATAGTACCCTGCCAACGGTTTTTGTGCACAGATGACTACCAACTGACTACCAACTATGCACGTGCACAGATGGTACACTCCCAACTGTGTACGTCTCAATTTGCGAGGGGTGCAACTGTGCACAGAAGAACTGTCCAGTTGCCCAACTGTGCAGGTCGATGGTTGATGGGACAACTGTGCACGCTGTGGGCCACTAACACAGCTGTGCACGTGCACAGATGGGACACTCCTAACTGTGGACGTGCACATATGGGAGACTCCCAACTGTGCACGGCGAAATTTAGACGTGCACAGATGGTACCCTAGCAACAGTTCACGTGTACAGATGGGAGACTCTCAACTGTGCACGTGCACAGATGGAAGACTGCCAACTGGACACATCTCAATTGATACGATCATATTATTGACTTACAAGTCCACGTGCACTGATGAGAAACTCCCGACATTGCACGTCTTAATTAATGCAATCAGATTTTTCACTTAGAAGTATCAAAATCATCAATTTCACTTAAACTGTGTACGGATTGTACCCTTCCAAATGTGCACGTTTAGATTAATAAAATCATTTGTCACCCAAAAGTGAACGTGCACAGATGGTACCTTCCTAACTGTGCACGTCTCGATTGATACTATCATTTTTCGCATAAAATATGTGCACCATCTGGGTATGTGGACTTTTAAATAAAGATTCTCATTCCATTAACTGATACACGCCCAGTTCAGAGTCTCCCAAGATGTGCCCGCGGACTTGTAAGTTGAGCATCTTATCTTATTAATTGAGATGTACACAGTTTCGAGGGTACCACCTGTACATGTGAACTTGTAAGTTTAACATCTGATCGCATTAACTGAGACGTGCACAGTTAGGAGGGTACCATCTATACACGTGGGCTTAAAAGATCGCATTAACTAAAACGTGCACAGTCAGGAGGGTAACATCTGTGCACGTAGTCATTTGAATGAAAAGTCGGATCCTATCCATTGATATGCACAAAGTTTTGATTCTCCTATATGTGCACGCGAACTTGTGAGTTAAACATGTTATCTTATTAATTCAGACGTGCACAGATGGGAGGGCACCACCTGGTTTCGTGGACTTTCAAAGATGTCCAATCCTGTTAATTGATGCGTGCACAGTTGGGAGTCTCATAAATGTGCACGTGCACAGTTCGGAGTCTCCATCTGTGTGCGTGGACTTCTGAGTGAAAAAATAATCGTATTAATTATACGTACATAGTTAGACGTGTCCCATCTGTACACGTGCACAGTTGTTACAGGGATCAACAACGTGCACAGTTGTACCACTGACCCTCAACGCGCGCAGTTGGGCAAGTACAGAGTTGCACCGTGCACAGTTGGGAGTATCCGATCTGTGCACGTGGACTTGCAACTTTAAAATCTGATCGTATTGTTTGAGACATGCAGATATAGCCGGTATACAATCTGTGCCTGTGGCTAACAACGTCCCCAGTAGTACCAGTGGCCACCGACGTGCACAGATGGGCCCGTGCACAGTTGCTCCGTGCACAGTTGTACACTTCCCGGTGGTGGGTCTTGGCGTTAATTTCTGTTTGATTCTCTCGCGAAGCAATTAATAGCAGAAAATATGCGTGAAATGGTGTATGCTAAAGCACATAAGATGAGAGTGGCTAATGGGGCTACTTCTCTGATTCTAAGGCGGGTACTCTTGCTGGTAGAATTAAACGATGTGGAACATAAAGTACCTTTTTGTGTAACCACCGCGTAATCACCAGATTGTATTTCAGGTTGGGATTTCATGTGCAATTTGGTCTCATCCAAAATGGGTATAGAAACGAGTATTATTCAGCTAGGCCTCCCGGGGCAGAACATATTGTTCATTATGGGGATGCTTATACAAATTCTATGAACGAAGATGAGATCAGGGAGCAGGAGACCTGCTGTGGATTAGTAGAACTCTCGGAAGTTGAAAGTGATCGACTTCAGAAGTTTCTCACAGAGGTTATTCCGTCCGGCTCTCCGAAATATTGTCGAGCCCTCCTCGTTGAACATGAAATTGATATTAAAGGATATTCCCCAATCATGCAGAGACAGGGTTTCTTCCGTTTTATTGGGAACAATGGATGATGAGGTGGATAAGCTATGAGCGGAAGATTTCATCGAACTATCCAACTTAGAGTGGTCTAGTCCTGTCGTGATGGTAAAGAAAACTAACGGTGCATATCGTATGTGCATTGAATATCGAAAA
>CAKNWW010345925.1:0-13469 GCA_932074435.1 Andricus kollari
ATTCTTCTCACGGCATGGAAAATCCTCCTGCTTTTGGCATGGAGCATCCTCCTGCTATGTATTTTGCTCCCGGCGTGTCTTCTGCTTCTACCATGTCTTTTGGTACTGGCGGGTCTTCTGACCATGCCACGTATTCTGCTGCTGCCGAGACATCTCTTCCTGTCAGGCGCAAGTCTTCTTCTGTCAAGCGCCCTTATTCAAAAGTACTTGGAATTAAAATTGAAGATCTTCACAACTGGCGATTTGTTCTCCGTAACAAACCAAATCGGGAATTTGAAATGAAATTATACACTTTTCTTCCCAATTCAGGCATTTATTTAAGAAATCAAAGAGGTCAGCTCCAAGCCGAGGTAACCGGAGAACAAACTGTGTTTTCTGAAGTTAGTAATGGTAACGCTTTAGCATTAGTGGAAAAAACAAAAAGTGATCATACGATTTTACGTGGACTTTATATACCTCCTCATCCAAGCGGACAGCGAGCACTAATAAACACATGGAACAACTCTTTCAGGGCAATGACGCCAGATGAAGAAAATTACATTCTATTAGGAAAAGGTTTCCCAATCAAAAAGTTTTTTAAACAAGAGCACGTAACTTCTGTTCTTGCCGAGCAGTCTCGGCATGTCAGGCCTATTTCTCCTGATAAGGCCCCTTATCCTAAAGTACTTTCAATTAAAATTGAAGATCTTCATAATTATCAATTTGCCCCTATCCACAATTTGGGCCGAAAACTTGAAATGAAATTACATGATTTTCTTCCCGGTTCAGGAATTTATTTGAGAAATAGAAAGGGTCATTTGGACGGTGAGCCGATTGGAGTACTAATTGTGTTATCAGAAATTACTAGTGGTAACGGCTTGGCCTTAGTGATAAATGAAAAAAGTGGTCATACGGTTTTACGTGGACTATATATACCTCCTGGTGTAGGCGGAGTTCGAGCACTAATAAACACATTCGACAATAAAGTTGAGAGAATGGAGCCAGATGAAGAAAATGACACTCCATGTGCACGCAAAATTCGAGATTTTTTTAAAATTGAGCCTGTGGGTGCTATATATGAGCCCACAAGAAATTCCGGTTGATCAATGTGATCCGGAAATTGAATCAAAATCATATACAACGCTTTTATGAAGAATGATCTGATTCTGAAGATCAATTGATTGTCATGAATTTTTATGAGTAGAATCTGCAGAGTGTCAGTTGTTATGCCACATCCAAGTGATGACCGACTAAATGCACATTGAAATTTCAAAACACGTTCTCATCATTTATGATTAAGAATGTATTAGAATTGTCTGAAATTTGACATCACAGTTTTGTAACGGATCTCCACATTTTGAGGCCCCCTAAAGCCGAAAATCAAATTTTGGCGATGGCGTCTGTCTGTTTGTCCGTCCGTTCGCAAACACGATAAATCTCGAAGAAAAGAACGGATTAAATAAAGCTGTCGCACCCTTTTTTTAAGTTCTTAAAGAAAAAACGAGTTCGTTAACCAGCCATTTTGGATCTAAATTCAAAAAGTAAGAGCATTTTTAGAATTGCTGACACCATTTTTTGTAAGATTCAAAAATGCTATTATAAATAGACAAAAGTTGTTTAACCAGAAAGAGCTACAAATTTGTTAATAATCATTTTCTGAGAGGATGCGTAGTACTACACCATAAAATTGTATTGTATGAAGAGACCTTTTTCTATAAAATTTTTAGAGAAACAATTTTGTTCCTTCGACTTCTTTCTGATCTGGTGTCGCCTTGACAAAAACGTGAGTTTTGGTTTTTCAGACGAAAAAAGTTCTGTTTAAATTCTCTTTAAGACTTTATATTTTTGCAGAACCACAGCTATTTTGTCAATCTCGATGTTTTGTTTAATTTTTAACGAATTTCGAAAAAAGAATTGAAAATTGTGAAACCTGAGGCAATCTTTGAACCTAGACTCGAGGCGTCAATAAAACGAGGTAAAAGTGATTATGCGTGTAAATAGTACCCATTCGTTCCCATTTCATCATTCCTGAGGAAGATTACTTATAATTTCGTTACCTTGGTGAATTTGCGTTTGTTTACTCAAGTAGGAAAAATCTAAATTCTACGAAATATTGTATTATTACAAACTATTCTATAACACTCCTTTCAAATAAAATCTCGATTACTTTCCTTTCACGCATCATGAACGTAAAAAATGACGATCAATTACATAATCTACCCGCTACATAAATTGTTAGTTGACAAAAATCAAAATTTTTAATACCATCATGCTTGAATTTTATTCGATGAGGATTGTGATATTTATAAATTATATTTCATAAATAGGTATCAAATTCGTCCCAAAAAGCTAAACTATCCACGACCATGTTTTTAAATCATGGGAACAGATGTCTTTTTTAAAGAGGAAAATTGATTTCAGGAATTGAAATTACTTCTTAAATATTTTAAAATTCATTTCGAATATCCTTATCCCTGAAATAAAAGGTAGTTTACGACAAATTAGAAACATGGTTTTCTCAAAGTGTTCATGCAAGTAATATTCAATTTGAAAGTCTTTAAAATCAATTTTAATTAACAATGGATTGATTCATTCCCTGATCAATTCTCTTCTATCAGAAACGTTTTTATGTGAAGAATTTCGTTCAGTAAGTAGTGAGGTACTTCTTAAATATTCATTTTACAAATTAAAATTTGATTTAATTTAATTACAGTCTCCTGAATAATAGTAAATATGATCATAACAAATTATATGTACATGATTCTATGTCATCATTTTCAAGAAAAATAACTAACTAGAAATAAATAAAAATAGCCGAGGTTTCCATGTCCTATAAGCCTTAAAGTTAGGACCTTAAATTCGTTCCTGCCGAGCTTGAGTATTTCCTTCGCTCGGTTAGAGTTATTATTTTGGCCTGCCTGCAGCCAGAGGCCTTTCTTCACTCCTGCTGATGATCAGCGGTGATCTACTGGAAGTGCCTGCAACTGGTTCGGGATCAGTCAAGTTTTCTCTTGCTGCTAGTTTTGCTAGCCTTTTAGATATCTCATTGCCTTTGATGCCTCTGTGCCCAGGGATCAAAAGTTGAGTCACTCGGTTTTCCGCCGTTAGATTGTTCAGTTCCTCAAAGCAATCCCATACTAGTAGCGACGGAGTCCTTGTTCCATTCAGGGCGATTATGACAGTCCAGCAGCCTGAGCAGATACACATGTTTCTTTTGTTGCTATACACCTGTGCCTTGTAGGCGTTCCTGAATTCATCTGTAAACCAGCTGTCCCCATCACTAGGCAGATGTGCCTCGCCTTTAACCCATTCTTCTTTCGTGGATATAGGCTAACACGATCATTTTGTCGAAAAGGGAGCGAATGGGCGTTTTGTCCAAGAGTACGCTCAGGGTCGGCCTACTCCCGATATCGGTTGGAAACCGCTCTGCCGTCGAGATCCTTCCGTTGTTTACCCTATTTAATCTCTAGGCAGCCTTAGCAGCCACGGTCTTGTTGGTGAGATGGAGAGGCTCCAACCCTGGTAGTGCCTCTAATGCCACCGTGGGTGTCGACTTCGAGATACCAGTGACGCCTCTTAGATCCAGTCTTCTGATTCTTCCCCGTCGAGACTTCAGAGTGGACAGTTCGACCCTACTCCACTAGACCACCACCACATAGGTTAGCCTCGGTCGCAGGATCGCTTTATAGATCCACATAAGTGTCTCCGGTTTCAATCCCCAGCTTTTTCCTATGGTTCTCCTACAGAGACTGGCTACTAGCTTTTTGCACTTGTTTTCCAGGTGCTTGTTCCATAACAGCTTCTTATCTGAGAAGACACCTAGAAATTTAGCTCGTTCTTTGATTTCCAGTTGTTGTCCTCCCAATTTCAGTGTACTCGTGGTTCCCCACTTGTACCGTCTGATGAATACAACCGAGTCTATCTTACTCAGATTGACCGAGAATCCGGACTTCTTGCACCAAGAATCCACTATTCCCAGTGCTGGCTGCAATACCCCGAAGGGCGCATCTAGATGCTGGCCACGCACGATGTCCAGTATATCATCCGCGTAGCCTTTAATGTGATAGCCCCCACTCGTGAGTAGGCAAAGCAGTTCATCCCCTACCTACTACCTCAGTAGGAGCGATAAAACGCCTCCCTGTTGACATCCCGAATCAACAGGCACACTATGTGAAATCGTGGCCACTCTAATCACCTGTCTAGAGGTGATCTACAAAATCGTTAAATTTTAAAGCCAAAAAGATTAACTATCTGCAAACCAGTTAAATTTGCAACTAATAAATATAATTTTTTATTAAAAAAGTTAACTTTCAACTAAATAATTTCATTTTCTACCCAATTTTTTAATTTTTTAGCCAAAAAGACACATTTTCTACAAACCAGTTTAATTTCCAACCCAAAAGTCTGAATTTTCAACTAATATTTTGAAACTTCAACCAAAAAAAATGAATTTTCCTCTAAGCAGTTTAGCAGTAAACACAGTGGTTGAATTTTCAACCAAAACTGATGAATTTTCGACCTAGAAGATTAACTTTTCACCTTAAGAAGATGAATTTTCCACAAAATGCTTGAATTTGTTATCATTTATTACATTCTCATCATTTATGATTGAGAAAGTATTAGAATTGTCCGAAATTTGACACCACAAAATTCAAATTTCGATCCAAACGACGCAAAATACGAGACAAAATCTTAAAGAGCAATTATAGCTTTTGGAAAGTCCTACAAAATTTATTTTAACCATTGTTCAATAGGACTTGTCATTTTAGTTTTATTTAGGGAAAGTACTATGCCGAAAAACGAAAAATCGAAGAATGAACGAAAAATTCGCCCATTTGTGCGACCCGGAATTCGGACTTCCAATCTACACAAAAAGTTAGTTTATTATGAGACATTAATCGTCTGAAAGTTTCAGATTTGCCTGCATTTTTTTCAAGATACGAGGAACCAAAGTTTTCTCTTTGCTTTACCTATCAGTAGATTATTTGAATCTTTTCATTTAAATTATTCCTAATCTATAACTGATAGCGAAAAATGTTCAATAATATGAAAACAAAAATCCTTTTTTTAGCATAACAACGCCAGATAAGGAAAAATGTCTAAAGAAAGGATTGTAGCTTAATTACGTAGAAAATTCAGAATATGAAGACTTATATTAATACAGGGATTTAAAAGAGATGTTTTTGATGAAATTTCAATCAAGCATTCCAAGTGCAAAGAGGTAATATACGAGATCGAATTCTTCCTTCTTAGTAAAATAATAATATTCTTGATAGAAAGTTAAACTACTTGTTTAAAAATTAACTTTCTTGTTGAAAATTCATATCTTAGGGTTAAAAATGTAAACTTTCTTGCAGAAAATTCATCTCTTTTCTTAAAGTAATTCAACTGTTTTTGATTACAAATGAATATATTTTTGGTTTGAAATATCAACTATTACATTTTTGTCAAGATTTCCCTTTGTTATTTGAAAATTTAGCTGTTTGCTTGAAGATTAACTTTTTTGTTGAAATTTTGATGTGACACATGTATCTGAAATTTTTGAAAATCTTTTTGAATTTTCTCAAAAATCTTAAGAGAGTTATAATTATAGATAGATAAACGTTTATTTTTCAGCTTACTGGCCTAGAAAAATTGCCTTGTATGGTTCTTCGAAATTTTGGTTTTGTATTCAAAATTATTTTTCCCCTCAAATCGGAAAAAAACAACCCAAAGTTTATACGATATATAGATAAAGGATTAATTTAAAAACTATGTCAATCTCAGATTTGTCTGTTTATCTCTCTAAGAGATATTTTGGTAAAATAAAATTTGAAATCACTTAATCTTACATTTTTTCAGATTTATTATGTACATAAATGTGAGATTCTTCTTAAGCCCGCAAATGAAACTAAGTCGTCAATTGTGTGTCTGAATTTCGAAACATTCTTTTCTTCGAGTTTTTTAAATTATCCGTTAATCATTGCGGAAAAGCGATACAAATGCTTTCGAGGTTTGCATGACTGAACTATTTTTTACAGAAGGATTAATAATTACAAACAAATTTTTTGGGGCACCCAACAGGAAATGAATGTCATCGGATGGCTTGGCCAGTGCTGATAACAATGATGATTCATGATTTATAGTAGACACTGTACAAAATTGCCGTGTCAAAACCAGCATTTCTTGAAACTTTAAAGATTGTATAAACATTTAATCCTATGAAATGTTAATACCTCACGAGGACAATCGTGACGCTATAAGACGAGGAGATAACAACCATAGTGCGCACTTTACGATCTGATGAAGCACCAAAATAATATTTAGTTGCATTGTGAATCAAGTTGTGCGTTATTAAATTAGACAGTATTTTCTTAAATTCGAAAAGATGAGGGTTGTCTATATTTTGGTCTTATCCTTGGCAGTAATCCTCAGTTGCATTGGTGAATACAATAATATAATATAGCTATAATTTTTAGGTCAATTTTTTAAGCTTTACACCAGTGGTATAACTAGACACGTCTAAATTCTGACGTGTACAGTTAGGAGTGTCCCATATGAAGACGTGCACATATGGTACACTCCCAGATGTGCAAGCTGAATTCTGGACGTGCAGAGATACCCTAGCGCAACTTGGGAACGGAAACGTTGTACAACTGCATGACCGTAAACTGACCATATAGTGACCGTTGCGTGTACTAGCCCCACTAGGGCATTTTTCAAACCTTATTACATTTATTCAGAATTTCACGTAGAATTCGACACACTTTTCATCTTTGTAGGCATTTATATTTGTTTATTTGCATTTATTCATGTGTTAAAAAATAACCAATTAAAAGCGATGTGTGGGAACCCGACGCAGAATATTGCATGTCGAGTTGCCGCACACAGCTTTTAATTCTTAATTTTTAGGGTTTTGTAGCCACGGGCGGAAAGCCTCAAAGTTTCGGTCCATTCCCCGTCTGTCTGTCGCACTTTTTTTCCAAGGAGGAAAAGTGATGTTTCGGGAATGTAGGATGAATAGGGGTGGGAAACTATGAAAAAGAATATTTGAAAGCCTTAGGTAACCTTTGTTTCAAGATAAAAAATGTTTGTTATTTTTAATTTTTAACACAATTTTTGTTGACAATTTTTTTACACATGAAAATTTTTTTAATTTTTCTTCAAATATTTGTTTTTAAATTCTATTGAGACTTAATTAACGTGTTAATTGGCTATGAAACCCTTTCTTGTGGAGCTCGGCGCCTACTTTGACCATATTTAATCTCCATGCCACCTCCGTAGCCACGGCCTTGATGGTGAGAGGGAGGAGCTCCAACCCTGTCAGTGCCCCAATGCCATTTTGGTTTTTGACTTTGAGGCCCCAGAGACGCCTCTCAGAATCAGTCCCCTGATTCTTTCCAGTAGAGACTTCACAGTGGGCAGCTCGACCCTGATCAACTAGACCACCGCCGCATAGGTTAGCCTGGGTCGCGCGATCACTGTGTAGATCCACATAAGTGTTTCCGGCTTCCATGACAGCTTCTTATCAAGGATGACTCCAAGATATTTAGCTCGTTCTTTGATTTCCAGTTGTTGTCCTCCCAATTTCAGTGTATTCGTGGTTCACTACTTATACCGTCTGGTGAATACAACCGCGTCTATCTTACTGGCATTGACCGAAAATCCAGTCTTCTTGCACCAAGAATCCACTATCCGCAGTGCTTTCTGCATTACTCCGAAGAGCACATCCAGATGCTGACCGTGCACGATAAGCCGTATATCGTCCGCACAGCCCATAACATGGTAGCCCTGAATCGTGAGCAGATGAAGCAGTTTATCCACTACCCAGCACCACAACAGGGGCGATAGAGCGCCTCCCTGTGGAGTCAACAGTTCCACACAAAGTGGTATCACCCTTCGTTGTTGTTAGGTTCCTGTTTGCCAACATGTGGCAGGGCTATTCCACGACGGCTCTTGGCACACCATGTGCAATTATGGCTACCCTGATCAACTACCTGGAGGTGTAGTTAAAGGCTTCTTCGATATCCATAAAGTATCCAATCGTGAGACCTTTCTGCTTCAGTTGTGCTTCGATTAGGTTGACTGCTCCGCTTAGAGCCATCACGGTCGAGTGACAGGCCCTATAGGCGTGTTGCTTCTTGTAAAGTGGTCAGCTTGACAAGACCTTGTCACAGATATTACTATCCACAAGTCTTTCCACTGTTTTTAGGAGGAAAGATAGAAGGCTGATGGGGCGAAAATCCTTGGATCAAGTATAACCGATCCTGCATGCTTTCGGAATGAAGACTACTCTCGTATATATGCCATCTAGACCGGGAGACTTGTAAGGACTGAAATACTTTAGGGCCCACCTGACCCTAGAGGGAGTAAAAATATCGTTGACTAACCGCCGTTTCTGACCCAGCTGAGCCACATGCGGCTTTAGTTGCCTCTGAGGTGACGTATCCTTTTCTCCAGACCTTATGAAGCCCGGAAAATGTGCCTTGATCAAGTGAGCCAAGGTCTCCTCGTCCGACGCTGGGTATCCCCCGTCAGGCAATTTCAGGGAGCCGAGAATAATATCCTGTTTTCAAGAAAGCAGCTTGTCCAGTGTAGCTGCCTCCGCTCGTTTTTCGCATTGCACCCCTGTATTCATCCCTCAGCGTTGTGAGATGTCTCTTCAGCCTTTCGGACTCTTGTAGGTCGTCAGTTACTTTCATAAGTAGCTTTGATGGCTTCCGTGAAAGTTTTGGGCGCCATCTTCCGTGAAAGTTCTGGGTGTCCACGTCTCGAATTGTTCTGTAAACCTCTGAAAGTGCACATCTTAATTCCGTGGAAAACTGACCCCAGTCCGTTCTTCTTGGATTTCTGGCCCACTCAGGGCCCGAGGGTACAAAGGATTCCATCTCGAAGTCTATCTGTGCGTGATATGAGAGTGTGGGTTCGTCTGAGACTCTCGACTTCTTGACATTGTCTCTAAAACTATCGGTACAAAGAGTGATGTCGATGACTTCCTTCCTGACCGAGTTACGAAACGACGGGGTGCTCCCCGTATTAAGAATATCTAAATCAGTAGTGATTATGTACTCCAATAGGTACCACCTTGTAACATTCGGGTTTGTCTAACCGGGAATTTATTTTGTGTATCAATGATATTTATTTTGAGTCAGAAATTCATTCAATTTGTGTTTACTTTTTCCTGTCCAGTAAATTGCAGCCAACGTTATACGTTGATTCTAATACTGATATGATATAAAAAGAAGCCCTAACCATTTTATAACTAAATTTGATCATTGAATGATGTCTATTTCATGCAAATTTCTCTCTTTAATGACAGGTAGATCAATGAGACCCAGAGAGGCTCCTTTCTCGAAAAGGGTCGGGTAAGAAGTCCTCTTGAGTTAATGTCCGTGCCGCCCCACAAAGTATGGTGGGAATTAGCATCGCACCCTAGCAGAAGAGGAAGACCCCTTACCTTGCAATAATCCACCAGTGTACGTACCTCCACTGGTGGGTTTGTATCGCTGGCATATGAAGAGTAGGCCGATCCCATGACTAGATTCCCTATTCCTTTAAGATCTGTGGCTATCACAATCAGGTCTCTCGAACGTAACTCTAGCAGCGTACAACATTCTCTCCCTTCGATAGTATGCCTTGGGGTCCCTGGAAAAAAAATGAGCACCCCCTAATCTCCTTATGGTATTGCGAACTAACCAAGGTTCCTGGATTAGCGAGATACCTGAGTGCCACGCAGCCAGGCCCCTCTGCAGAACCGCAGAGGCGACTTTGCTGTGATGCAAGATAATTTAAGTAATGCTTAGGCCAGGAGCAGTCATTTTAGGTCTGCTCACGGTCTTCCTGTGTACCGATTGGCTCCTCCTGTCCTTCGCAGGCAACCTGAAAATTGACCTGTCCTAAGTGGTAAAAGGGCCTGTTGTTGAGAACCGCAAAAGCCCTCGTCTGGGATTAAAAAAAAAAATTTTCAAAGTTATTACGATAATATTTTACGGTGTTTAAAAAGCAATGTTTTACGCGTTTTTCCGTACTACGAACATTCGTACATAGAATTTTTAAATTTTAAATTCAAAGTGGCTGGCTAACGAACTTGACCGTCATTTCAGAAGGTCTCAAACCGTAGATCAACAATAACGCAAACAATTATTAATTATTATTACGCAAACGCTATCAACAATTACGCAAATTGTTATTCAGCAAAATTGATCAAAATTGTTATTTGTTTCTTAAAAAATTATATAAATTAACAACAATAACAAATAGCACGATGAGGAGAATATTATTTTTGATTGTATTCATTTCTCACCATTCCTTAATATGTTTATAAGTTTTCTCATGAATAGTTTACGAAAGAATAATTAGTTAATTAAACTATGCAGAAATAGTCAATTGTACATTGTAAATGAACAAATGCATTTTTCTCATAAAATTGTATAACGTGACTTAATACTAATGAGTAAATTATTTTCCAATACTTAGTTTTAATTTTCCTTTTAGCGTAAAAAATCGTCGAGTGACTTGAGAAATTTCTTCTCAAAAGTTCGGCTGGACACTTGCGTAATAGCTTCGAACGGGTCCAATATTATTTCAGACCTCCCGCTAAGTCATCACTTTTCCAGCAGCATGCGTCACAAATTTTCATACATTTCTATAAATTTTAAAAATGTATGGAAATTTGTAGAAATATATACTCTCTAAATCTTTATCAGTGAAAAGTCTCTAATTGTCAGTGAAGTATCACTGATACGAATAGCTAGAATCCGGTCGCTGACAAACAGTGAAAAGTTACTTATTCATTTAGTGAAAGTTTTCATTTAGTGAAATGTCCAACTACTATTTCAATCAGTGAATTTTTCACTGATTCATATTTAAAGAGTAGGCATTTATGACAATTTACGGAAATTCATAGAAAGCCTAGATTCTCAAAATATATTTACGTAATCGAAATTCGGAACCTTCAGTTTTTTTAAAATATTGTCTAACTTTGGGTTTACATTTGGCCTCTCTTTATTTTGGACCAATGGCAAATTTTTGGGGATCGTTGAAAAAATTCTTTAATAAAAATCCCTATATTATATCTTACAGATGGAAGTGAGGATCAGTCATTTGAACCTCCAACACCAAGGAGTACGCAGCGTAGAAGACGGGTTAGTCAAACACCAAATCCATGTTAGTATATCATACAATTTTTAAAATAACAAAAAATTGCTGGGATTTAGAAATAAGAATCCAAATTTTATTTCTCAACCGCTCATAAATTGTTCTCGCTGAACGGCGTTGGTCCCTGGAGACCTTTGAAATAAGTTTTAGATTTTCATTCAAAAAGTACATATTCTTATAGAAAACTTGATTAACCGTTAACTGCAAAATTAACTGCCAAAAAATCTGCCAATAAAAATTATTTAAAGACGATAATTAATTATTGAAAATGTAGTTAATGGTGTTAATTGGGATACTGAAATTCGGGAAAACGCCGTAACCAGCATTTACGGCTATCTGCGAATTACGGACCTCAGAAAAGGCCTACCGTAATTTGAGAGAACGCCGTTCATGGTAAAATAATATAAAATAATTCAATTATTTCAAATTAATGCTCAGTCATGAAATTATAATCATTGTGAAATATTACATACTATTAATATTATTATGGGAATCGATTATTCCCGCCCGCTGTTACGGGCGGGAATGCATTTACCGACTTGAAAATTACTTGCCACAGAAATTTTTTTCGTTTTTTTCTGTGTTGTAATGAGGGAAGTTTTTGTGCCGCCGACTTCAAAATTAACATGGAAAGTTAAAAATTACAAATGACGGATCCAATATAGCAGATAGTTGTTTTAAAAAGATGCTAAAACTGAGTACTACAAAGATACTAGATTAGAATACAAAAATCTTTAAAATGTAGTTTCCGCTGGGTCAACCGTTTTTGCAGGGTGTTCAAAATACATAAGGAACAGATTCATGAAGTTACATAAAATAATAGAGCGCAAGATGACCTTTTCATGAAATTTCTTCATGAGTCTTTTTCGGTTGACATTTTAGTCACTATCAATTTTGATACCAAATTTGTTTTCAATAATTTTCAATAATTTCAGAAATTAATTTAATGTCTGTATAAAGCTATTGTTAGGTATGCCAGAGCTAAAATCCTATACTTTCAACCGTGTCAATGCTCAATGCGATGTCAAAATAACATAAAACTCTAAAAATACATAATACAGGGTGTCTGGATTCTCAAAATATATTTATTGCATCGAAATTTGGTACCTTGGTTGATATTAACTGACTTTGGCATAACATTTGAGCTATATTTAGTTTTGACCAATAGAACATTTTTGAGATTCGTTAAGAAAATTCTTGAATAAGAATCCGTATATTATATTTTACAGATCCAGTTACACCACGACCCAGCTCTTTTACAAGTCTGCAGCCGATGCATACGCCACAATGTAAGTATATTATAGGTTTTTCAACTAAGAAAAATTGCTGTGATATTGAAAAAATAATAAAAATCCTTGGCCCTTGAAGCCCTTTAAACAAGTTTTGAATTTTAACTCAAAAAATACATATTTCTATAGGAAATTAATTTCGCTATTACTATCTGGAAATAATTTCCAGCGGGTAAGAAAAGGCAATTTATTACGGTATAAGCTCGCCTCGAGTGCAGCGCTTTGAGGACTACACATTTTTTTTATTTGTTAATATAACGTAGGGTGTCTGAATTCGCAAAATATATTCACTGCACCCAAATTTTGTACATTGCTTAATATTAACTGACTTTGGGATTACATTTGAGCTATCTTTAATGTTGACCAATAGCAAATTTTTGGGATTCCATAAAAAAATTCTTGAATAAAAATCCCTATATTATATTTTGCAGTTATGCCTACACCACCACCACCGCCAAACTTCCATGATATAACAGGGCAGCCAGTAGAAAGAGAGCAGATGCGTAAGTATATAAGTAGCTATTTCCGTCTTTAAAGTAAACCCGAGAACACTGTTTTTACAACAACAAAAAAACGTATATCCATAAATTTGGTAAATTCATAAAAATTTACGAAATTTGTGGAAATTTATTGGAGTTTGTGAAAATCTATGATAATTGAACACATCGGGTGCGAGTTCCCTCTCGCGATCAGAACAGCCTTAGATTGCCCCTCCGTTCCTTCTCTGCTCTTCTCCCCAACCCTGAGATACATTTCGGCTGAGAGACTTAAGTTCTGCAGGCACATAAAACTACTCTATGCCCTCCTACTCTTTTTCTTTCCGTCCCATGTTCTCTTTCTGCATTGCAGTTTAAAGTTCTACAATTGTAAAGAATTACAATTGAAAATTCTTGACTTTAAAGCATATAGAGTTGCAAAACATTAACTTCACAACAAAAATTAGAATAGGTAATTTTGCAGTCAAAAAAATAATTTAAAACAAAAAAAAACGAATTTTTAACAATCTTAAACCAATAAAATAATTTTTATAAATTAGTCTCCCATCCTTCAGCCTTTCTCAGCTCG
>CAKNWW010345931.1:944-11590 GCA_932074435.1 Andricus kollari
TTCAATTTAACTTAATTAAATTTAATTCATTTAATTTGAGTAATTTATTTTATTCATGTTCGAAATGAAATCTACTTTCGAATGAATGATTTTATACAACGAAATTATAATATAAAAAAAATTTAAAATTCAAAAGCTACGTCTTTTTTATACAACTAGGGAACCAACTTGTTTCGAGACGAATTTAGATCTCGTCAGGGATTATTTATAGGAAAACTACAAGGTTTGATTAATATCATCTTTTGACAATTTAAATTCACATGCCTTTTTTGTGTTGTTAACACACAATTACACAGGTACTCAATGGTACATAACACAAATTATGCACATATGTTATATATGACTCCTTTCTTAGAATACCTTTTTTATATAGGTAACGAGGGTTTATTTGTTCTAACACAGTTCATGTACAATACATCAGAAATTTTGTAATTAATTTGTCTAATTTTTTAGTTACTTAATTATTCTTTTATTTTAGGACCCAATTCTTAGCAAAAAGAAGTTTTTTAAAATATCATTGTTTAAAATATTGCCCTGGTCCTTATGTTAAAAACAAGGTTGCGAAAGAAAATAAAGCAGTTTGAACAAAAAATTGTCTTCTTTCACGATAAAATCGCGTCCAGGAGAATAACTTAGGATTGAATTTGAAACAATATTATTTATTTGAATTCAAGATTTAAAGCCCAATTTGTAATAACACAATTAATCAAATTTCTGCGCCGCATTTGGCCATCTGGTCCGGCTTTTCTGTTGCCCTTTATGCCTGTGTGATCAGGAACGCAAATGAGGACCAGTTTATTTTTTTTCTATAAGTTGGTTTAATGCTATTTTGCATTTCCCAAACTAGTTCTGCTGTTATGTCTGGTTTCCCTATTGCAGTTAGTGTCGCTTGGCTATCCGAGCAGATCGTAATCTGCCTGCCAAAAGCGTTTTCTTCTATTAGTGTTTCAGCACAGCGAAGGACGGCCAGGACCTCCGCCTGAAAGACAGTAGCATGTCGCCCAAGTGGGCGCTATCATCAATTCCTGCTCCTGACCATCTCTGTCCCCTGGAGCCATCTGTATACCAAATTTCCGCTTGGAGAAGCGGGTTAACATTTGATTTTCAATAATCCCTGTTTGGAATGTAGATGCGAAAAATGTTAGCAAAGTTAAAGCGTTTTATTATTTTATTTTGCCTCATCTCCAGAATCAGCAGTATGCTGATGTCATTTGGAAGCCTAGTGTAACTAATCCCCGAGTCCATCTATTTGCTCTTGCCAGGTGGCCCAGCGCGTGTCCCGCTCTAGCAGTTATCGCAACATGTAGGAGGTCTTCACAGAGCATGAATCCTATCGCCGCTGTGGGCGTAGTCTATATTCCTCCCGTCAAACCCCTGAACGCTAGCGCTTATAATCTTCGCAGCTTGTCCTGCATCGTTTTCAGTCCCTTCCGTGGCCACCAGACCACAGCCGCTTATAGAAGTCTTGATTTAAGGACATCAGAATAGAGCTATGCAAGCATTTTAGGCCCTGGAGTCCACGTCAACCCAAAGGCTGTCCTGCACATCCAAAAAATCATGAAAAACTTCCTGCAATGGGTCTCCAAGTGCTTTACCCAATTCAGTTTGCTATCTAGGATTAATCCTAGATATTTAACCGAATCTGAAAACGCCGTTTTCCCGCCACATAATACACGAGAGTGCAGGAACGCTTCCAGATGAGGTCCCTAAATAGCATCACAAAGTCATCCGCATAGTCCTGAGTATAATACCCCTCTTTGTTTAGCCTTTGAAGGAGGCCGTCCACTGCACTGCACTACAAAAGGAACAACAGGACACCCCTTGTGGGCAAACCCCTGATGTATCTCTCGACCAGCTTCTCCAATGTCTCCAGTATAAAAGACGTCAGGCTGATCAGTCGAAAATCCTGTGCAGCAGTGTAACCCTCCTTCCCAGGTTTGGGAATGAAAGCGTCTCTGCCATCCATCCATGCCGTTGGCACGTGTTTAAGGGCATGCGAGAGACGTGATGAGAATGTGTTCGTTAAAGCCGAAGAAGCCTTAACAAAAGAGAATTTACAATCACCAAATTACAGTTGTCGATGTTTGGACCTTAAGTTTCAAAAAGTCTGTGCACAAATGTTAGGCAAGTAGAAAGGCTCAAACTTGCGAGCGAAGCAAGCCGCGCGCGATGAGAATGTGGCCGCGTGGCGGACAGACTTTTTAGAATACATTTTCTACATTGAAAATTCATAAATCTTTTTTTCCTTTTCACAGGAATATCATCAGGTACGTCACCCAATCCAAGGAACTCTCTGGAAAATGTTGGAAGGCATAATCAAAATGCGAATCGTCAAGGTAGCCCTAATACCAATAAAAGTGGATAACAGAATTGTTAATTAATAAACAGTTTAAAACGTTCGTTTACTAAACTTTGCACAATTTAGGTTGCACAATTTTTTAATATCAAAAATTAAAAATGGTTCAAAATTTTTTTTCAATTTTAATTTGATCTTTTTTGACTTTCTTGCATAAAAAACCTACAAAAATGTGTAGGCGGATATCACTAGAAAATTGCAATTGTTATTCAATAATAAAGTAATTATTTACTTCCCATAATTTATTTTTGAAATAATTGTCTGCATGGCATTTAATAAAATTAAAATTGGAATAAGAGGTGACGACGGTGAAATAATTTTTTTCATACATTCGATGCTTAAATTTAATTTTTTACATTTTCGACAGGCTTGAGGAGGTGAAAGATATTAATCGATTCAAACAAAATAGTACAGTATATGCAGCTCTGAAAAATCTAACAATTTTTTGCGTTTTTTTTACCAAGCGGCGATTCACTACCGCGAATTATTGAAAGGCTGCAAAAGACTTATATGAAAAAATTAGCTAATCGAATTAGGCTTTTACGACTTCTAATAAATTTTGGAAGAATACAGATTCATAAACCGTTTTTCCCTCTTTACAGGAATGTCATCAGGTATACCGCCCAGAAGAGTAACATATATGTATGATGCTGAGACGAGTGGTGAACATGCGAATCATCAAGGTAACGATTGTACAAAAAGAAATTGATAATGGAAATGTTAATTAAGAAACAGTTTAAGAATATTACTAATCTATAGAAATAGAAAGTACCATTTCCCTGCAAAAAAAATTCATTTGGCAGTGTGAAAGGTACCCTGATACAAGGTATCGTTTCCCTCATACTTGGAATACGAAACGTCACTTTCTGTCAATTGTTTTTACAGTTTTTAAACATGGTTTGTTGCTCGAAGTCAAGGAGAACTCTGTCAAGCGTCAAGTGAGCAAAATAAACAGTTGTCGAGAATATAAAGTTGCAGTATTTGCTGCACTTCGTATTTTCGACGATTGGATCAATTTCCCAAGAAGCGTTTGGCGGAGCTTGACACGCTCTGCAGCTATTATCGACTGATCCTTTACATTCCTGTGAAAGATGCTGTGCTTTCTCTTGTCGAGAAGCTGGTCACGGCAGTTTTTCTCGTGTGCTTTGTTGATCCGGGCCTTCAGGAGTGATTACTCGAGATGGATAATGTTTCATGCAGTTTGCTCACACCTGATATTGAAGCCAAGGCCAACTTTATTTTCACTTTTGTCTGCTCGAAAGCTAACACACGTACTGGCCCGTCGGGACTCTTCCGACGGAAGAGAGCGAACATTCCGTGAGTGGGAGTAGGGGTGGGGATGAACGAGAAGGAGAGGCGGACAACGAAGCAGCCGGTGGGGCTTCCTCGAAAACCCCAATCCAACACATCCATTTGCAACTATTTGTGCTGTACGCAGAATAATACTGTTAAGAAGACATTCAGTTTCAGTATTTTTAACTCGATCTTCGTCCGCGGAAACACTCCAAGTGAATAGAGTACTAATTAGGCTGCAAGAATGTTCGTTGCAAATACTTTGTTCTATGCCTACAGTTTAGAAGCCCTATTCGGTCGAATAAGACGTTTGTATCCGCATGGGAGAGGATTATTTATAGATAATAGAATCATGCGAATGTAATTCTCGACAATCCCTAGAGCTAGCACTGGTGGCTCTTTATTTCTAGCATAGATCTTGAGATCATCCATGTAGAATACATGCGTGAGCTTGTGCTTCCAATATCCGTGTTCGCCGCAGAAGTACCCTTGGGAATAGCGATGTGCGAGAGATAATGGCAATTAAAGTGAGGTGAAAAAGGATAGGGCTCATGGTATCGCCCTGAAAAACGCCTCACTGAAAGGTGACGTTGTTAGTTGTCACACGATGTCTTCCAGACGAGATAGTAAATTTGGTTTTTTAAAGCCGCATCAGTCTCTCTATGTACCTTACAATATGTATGAACCTTTAAGCTTTCAAACGGACTGATGATAAGTCTTTAGTAAGTTGAATCAATTGTCAGAATAATCCTATCCTTTAGGATAGCTGTGAAGATCTTATACAGCGTGTTCAGACAAGTTGTTGACATGTAACTCTTAGGCTTAGACAAGTTCCCCATCTTCAGAAGTAGAACAATAGACTCTTCCAAAATTAGGTATGAGGTGAAAATATGGGCCAGATTCTGCTGGTTTGAAGCAAGCTTCTTTCACCAGAAGGTCTTCAACCATCTGGTCACGGAGCGGAATAATTCTTCATGCCTCTTAATGCTTTTTCCACCTTCTTGGTAGTGAAAGGTGCAAATTCGTCCGTAGGTGTTATAAGAGCACTGCACAACTCCTTGAAGCTTTTTATGTTCTCTGTGTCTCGATTTAGTAGGTGCGGGACTTTTAGTCTTTTAGTCTGATGAAGAGCCGTTGGTCTTGTTTCAGAGTTTTCATTCGCTAGAGTTTTCTGCTACATCATACACACTACAATTGATAATTTGTAGCTTAGATTCCTTGAAAAAACCTCTAAAAAGTGCTTCATTTAATTCAGCTGATCTTTGGTCTTAAGAGAAACATGGATATTGATGTTTCTCCTGGTTCCAAAATTTCGTTCTTCCTCGATTAGATGCCTGCCCGCGGTTGGTCTCAGTTTCGCCTTTCCTTTTTTTGCCGGCTTTTTCTGGCTGATCCAGGTTCCTTCTAAGCCCCAAGATTTGGCTGAAATGGATGCCTCTCTTCGTGAGGATATCTCGCTTCTTTTGTGACAATTTTAGACATCTTTCATTATAAAGATTTCAATTCAGGTTTCTGAAATTTGAAAGAACTACTATTAAAAAGTCTTAGATTTTAAAGAAGGATAAAGAAACACTCTTAAATTTTGATCATTTTGGAAATCGAAAGTAAAATTTTCAATTCAAAATCTTGGAAATTTAAGTCATCAAAATTACAGAATTTTTAATTGTGAATCTTGAGACTTGCATGGTTTTTAATTGTAAATATTCTGGATTAGAAATTTCTTAATATTAGAGATTAACAATTTAAAAATCTACAATTTTTCAGAGTTACAATTGGAAATCAAACAAAATCAAACAATCTTTAATGGCAAAACTTAAAACATGTATAACTTTCAATTGTAAAATTTCCAAATTAAACATCTTTAATTTTGAATAATTAAGATTCACAGTTCTAAAATTTTAAAGAGAGGCAAAGATTTGTATTTGGGAGGTATATCATTCTAAACTTTTTTTGAGAATAGTTCAATTATAGTAGCAAATGATGCAATTTTGAATGTTTTTTTTTTTTTGAAGAGTTTATGTTTGAAGATATAAAATTGTAATTTATTTATTGTTATAGATTTGGAATTGCACCTTCTTTAACTGTGAACAGTCAACATGAGTCATTTATGTTTTGGAAATTTTTTTAAATTCTCACGTGTCAGATGAAAATAAATCGTATGTCGATCTAACATGAAGGCAATTTTAAATTCAAATTCAAACTCATGAAACACCACCCAATCGTAAAAACTTCAAGCAAAAAAAATTGTATAATAATATGTCACACTAACGCATACTAATAAACTGTCAAACTCTGTGTTAAAAAAAATAAAGGGAAAAAAGTACGCGATAAGTAAACTTCCCAGGAGCTTCAATGTTGGTATAGTGAGTGGATGAACTTGATAATTATTTTATATTTTAATTTAAAAGTTGCGGAAGACCAACAAAAATTTACTAATTTTCCACTTTTTCTGCCCTTTTCCCCCTAAATCTAATCGTTCTCATGCATATCATATTCATTATGAATATTAATAATATAGCCTCGGTGACTCAGACGATATCGCGTCAGACTTCCATGCAGTAGGTCTGGGGTTCGATCCCTGAGCCGGGTACCAATGGAAATTTTTCTATGTACTTCTACCGAGGCGTCGGTGGTTCGGAACGCACCTTAAACTGTAGGTCTCCTAAAAAAACTGGTATGGGGGACTCTTGCACTCGAGGCAGTTACATAACACACCAGGACAGTGCTTCGAATCTGTGCATCTAACTGATGACTTCAGAGGGAGCGCTCCGTCCACCCTAGCAAGCCCTAGCGGCCTGCTAGGGAGGCTGCCGAATGGCTGAGTGTGTGAGGCTCACTTTGCCTGATCAACAAAGAAGGACGTCATTTACTGTGCGATAGCTACGCCTGGCACCTGAGAGGTATAATATCAGAATGTTGGTGACAACGAAACCCACCGATATCCAAAAACTCTCGGCGAAGATAGCCGGATTCGGAGTACTGCCTTAAGAATAAACACGGGTGTGGCACGATAGGCTTTATAGCTTAAGCACCAGAGGGGCACCTCACGGGGCCCCCCGCCCACATTACAACTAAATAACTAAATATTAATATTTACCTTGTTTTTCTTCTTACAGAATTGAGAGGATCAACACTGAGGACTGTAGATGAATTATTTCCTGGATGCAACGGTGTCTTGCCTCGCATGCAATATATTCCAAATAAATATACTGTAAATTTCCACAATTTCCGCAGACTACGTGATAGCAATATGGTTAATCCAGAGCCAAGTTTCTTCTTAATAAGGGATTATGTCATCATTGGATGGCAAAAGGGGAATCGCATTGCTCCGCTAAGCACTTGTTTTCACACATCTGATGTGTTTGTCGTATTTGATATGATTAAAGACCAGTGGTATACTCTGCATCAAGATGAATTTCAGAAACTGGGTACAGGCCGTCATATTGGGCTCGTACGCGGGCGCGAAGAAGTTGCTTATTCACACAGGCCAACATCGGACGGAGAAATAGACCTACGAGCACACATCGCAGCATGCAGACATGCAAACCGTGAAGCAGACCGTATAGAAAACGAACCAGACGAAAGAATACCCATACTAGGCGAACATCTCGGTATCCTTGAAAATAGAATTCTAGCAATTCAGACAGGATACAGTGATGCATATAGGAATGCGACCGTTAATTATAAGAATATGCATGCACCAAATCAAACTGGTATGCAATAATCGACACTTGAAAAAACATAAATTTTTATTTTTATTTAAAAAAATGCTACATTTGTTTGGTTGTTTGACTAATCATGGGGAATTGGTCTAGTTCCTTTAGATTTTATACCCATTTCAGTTGTGAAGCTTACAATTTTCTAACCTAATGTCTTATGAATAAAGTGCTTTGATTTCGTGAAATTGTTATACTTAATCACTTAATTTAGTATCAAATCATTACGTTGATGGGCTCGAAACTGATGATGGTCCTATTCAGCCTTGTTGTTCGCAGTGATTCCACTTCCATTATTTTCAAATTCTGCTACCTTATTTTTTATAAAAACTGTGATCCGAGAAATTCTTGTTTTGGGGTGCACCTCTAACGAGGCTTTAGTAAATATAAATAATATTCAGGTCTAGATAAAGAGAAAATCTTAATGATTCATGGAATTCCTGGAATTCGTGAAATTCCTGGAACTCATGGAAATCATGGAATTCACGGAATTTACGGAATTGATGGAATTCATGATATTCGCTGAAATCACGGAATTCATGGAATTCGCACAATTTTTTCAAATCGTGGAATTCCATGAATTCATCATATAAATGTCTGCAATAATTGAAGCCTTTGAAGATATTTCAAACTGTGAGCGTATGTTTAAATAATTTTTGGGATACCTCTATTTGTTCTATAACATACAGGTATACCAGGAAATAGGCTAGAAAATCTTCATGCAACTTTATTGTTAAATGAATAAGTGTTTGTCTCCAGGCTTAAATTTAAGATATCAAGTAAGCTAGTGATTAGCGGCTGTCCGTATACGATGCTGATATTTTTTTAGTGCTAGTGGGGCACGAGGTCAAAAAGGGGGATTCAGGAAATAAAAATTGGCTACGTGGAATACGAAAAGCCCACTAATTATATATGAAAACATGTTGTGAAAAATTCCTTTTCTCGCTGAAGCAGTACCATCTACTTTTATCTACTCTCATGTCCTCGACTAGTAAAAAATGAGGATCAGCGTCGGTATTCTGTTCCTCGTTTTTGCCATTTTCCTTGCTTCTTTTGGTAAATATATAATAATATAACATCATATCTATGATTTCAAGTACCAAATAGTTGAATTTTTAACCAAATAGATGAGTTTTCTCCCTAAAAGATTAGTTTTATACCAAAAAATACGAATTTGCAAGAAATGATTACATTTTCAACCAAATAGATGAATGCTCATCTAAAATGATTGACCACCGTGCAAAAAAAAAAGTTTAAACCAAATTTGCATAAAAAAATATGACTTCTTGACCAAAAATGTAACAGCCAATACTTGAACTAGAGGCAATTTTAATTTTAAATCAAAGACAGTTTTATTTAACCAAAAGATACGAATCCTTAACAAAACACTTCAATCCTCAAATAAAATACAATCATTTGTATCCAAATAGTTGCATTTATAACTAAAAAAGAGTACGATTCTGTCAAAAGAGATGAATTTTTAAAAATCTTTTATACTAACTCGAATGATTCCTCACATTTTGAAAAATCTTTCAAAATTATGAAAATTAAAATTGAAAAAATATATATTTTTGTGTCTATGTATGTGTATCGATGTATGTTAATTATTATGAATTTGTATTAAAATGTGAATAAAGATACATAGAAAAGTTTAATCAAAGAAGGTGATTGTGTAACATTTTTAACTTTATTGAAACAACAAGAAGGTCTTTGCGATACTTGTAAAAAGACTACGTCACCTTCACCAAGGTTTTCTGGATCGCTGAATTCGAATCCGTTGTCAAGATCAGTTCAAGGTCAAACTCACGAAATTCATCGCTAACCAATTAAGGCAGGGTACGTATAGGTTTTCGGGGTCGCTGAATTCAAATCCGTTGTCCGTTTGGTCCCATCAGGTCAGGGTCAAGGTCAATTCAAGGTCAAACCTAGAGAAATTAATTGATAACCAATTAGGTCAGGGTACCTACCGGTTTTCTGGGTCGCTGAATTCGAATCCGTTGTCAAGGTCAGTTCAAGGTCAAACTCACCAAGTTCATCGCTAACCAATTAAGTCAGGGTACGTATGGCCAACGGCCATACCACGCTGGAAGCACCAGTTCCCGTTAGATCACTGAAGTTAAGCAGTGTTGGGCGCGGTTAGTACTTGGATGGGTGACCGTCTGATACTACTGTGTTGCTGTTGGCGGTCGTGGGTGTGGTGAGCCCACACTTGTAGTTAATTACTACAAGAAGCTATCCACCTAAAAAACACTACCCGAATCGGGTAGTGTCACGCTTACCCCTAGAGGCTCGCCGAAAGGGAAATAGCTTAATGATATACGTATAGGTTTTTGGGGTCGCTGAATTTAAATCCTTTGTCCGTTTGGTCACATAAGGTCAGGTATCCTGACATAATTGGTTAGCGATGAATTTTGTAAGTTTGACCTTGAAGTGAATTTGACGCTGACCTGATGCGACGAAACAGACAACGGATTCGAATTCAGCGACCCCAAAAACCTATGCTTACCCTGACTTAATTGGTTGGAGATGAATTTGGTGAGTTTGACCTTGAACTGACCTTGACAACGGATTCAAATTCAGCGACACAGAAAACCTGTAGGTACCCTGACCTTATTGGTTGGCGATAAATTTCTCAAAGTTTGACCTTGATCCTGACCTGATGGGACCAAACTGACAACGGATTTGAATTCAGCGACCCCGAAAACCTATACGTACCCTCACCTAATTGGTTAGCGATGAATTTGTGAGTTTGACCTTAAAATGACCTTCACGCTGACCTGATGGGACCAAACAGACAACGGATTCGAATTGAGCGACCCCGAAAATATAAGACCCACCTAGTTTGGTCCGTGTTGCAAGAGTTTAGATTTTGTGGTCCTGTGTTATGAATAGGATCAATAAAAAACCCTTAAATACAATTTTCAATGTTAAAACATAAAGAAATTACTGTATTTTGTTTCAAATAGTATTAAAAAATCGACATTCTAAAAGTACCCTTAAAAATTCAAAATGGCGGACTCCACATGGTGGACAAATTTTGAAAAAGTTGTTGGATTTTCATTAAACTTGTCATTCAGAGGGGTTTGGGGTTGCTGATTACGAATCCGAAGCCCGATTTACAGAATTCAAAATGGCGGATCCAATATGGCCGAGAAGTTTTCAAAAAATTAATGGATTTTCATGAAACTGGGCGTCTGGGGGTTTTCGGGGTCTCTGATAACAAATCTGAAGTCCGACTTTGAAAATTCAAAATGACGGATTTAACACGGTGGACAAATTTT
>CAKNWW010345938.1:0-12157 GCA_932074435.1 Andricus kollari
TCTCCTGTTTCTCACTCTGCCTTGTCACGCCTGAGTGCACGCCGCACATCCCCCCGCAAAAGCCACTCACGTATCCCCGCCGCGCTGCGTAAATTATCGAAAGGGCACAATCCAGGGGAGCTAAATCCCGATTTCACTGCATTTTATTATTACAACATTCAGCCATTTCTACAAAAAGCCATAAATTTAAAAAAAAACGCATCTTTCTAGCATTATTCAAATATAATTGTGAAACAACCGCGTCTTTCTGACTGCATTCTATGAGAAAATTGGTAAACACAATAATAAATTGTTAAAACAATTCATTAAAATATTTAATTTTTAGTATAAAGTAATATTTTATGTATTAGAAACAATTCGCATCAAAGAAACCGCGAAAAAAATCATAATTAGCGCCAAAAACTCGCAAACCCCATTTTTTCACTCATGAGGTTTCTTTGGGACCCTATGAAACAGACTTATGTGGGTGATATTTGAAAAGTGATATTTTATTCGTATTATATGGCTAATTGGGAGCAGAAATGTTGAGTTTCAACTCGATTGACATTGAGATTTTTCTATCACATTGTTCCCCTCAAAATTTTCTGTAACGTTTTCCCTCAGAACTTTCTCTATCACATTTTATCCCTCAACATTTTCTATAACGTTTTTCCTCGGATATTTCCGAGTAACAGTTTTACCTCGAGATTCTGTTTACCTTTTTTCTTCTGAACTTTTTCGGTTACTATTTTTCCTCGGAACTTTTTGTATACTGTTTTTCCTCAAAACTCTCTGTGTCACATTTTTCCTCTGAGCGCGTCATTTCTCTGTCTAGTCGGAGGAGGTAGGTACACTTTTTTTAAATTCTTATCACCGCTGAAGAAAGACTCGATCACTTTCTTTTTATCCATTTTAATTTTATCTAATAAAAACAGAATATGACTTTTTTCATCTCACATGCCCCACGTTGGGCGCCAATTGTAACCGGCAACTTTTGAGCCGTTTACTATTTAATTTTTAATAATAATTATTTCTTAATTTTTGATAAATAAATGGTATTTTCCAAATACAAGAAAGATTAGCATGCGATAAAAAGTGAGATTCTCTGTTTAAACAAACACAATTGATTCAAAAAGCCTATGCTAGCTAAGAAAATACAAATCCCTACATCTATGCTCTGAAGATATTTAATCCTTACGTTTATAAAAATAAACGAATCTTTTATTTTTAGCCTATAGCCTTTGGTATTTAATCACTCGATACTCGAGTAGGATATTATATCCTCAGGTAAAAAATCTAATTCCGCATACAATGTAAGAATTTTAATCTATCCTCACTTAATGGTTACTTTTGTTATCTTTTAAGATTTAAAAATCAATAGATTAGGACTAAGCTTTTGAAAATCACGGAGCCGCAGCTCTCAACCCGGGGGTCCTAAATCTTTCAAAATCGCAGGTGCGTCGGTCGCACGGCAAGAGGGTCGTTGCCCTTGAGACTACAATGCGTGTCTTCAAAATACAATTTCTCGTTGCGGAAAGTTTCTAAGAGCTCAGGCTATCTCCTCTAAAAGAGACAGAGAATAAGAAAAGAGAGAGAGCAATCTCTGAAGGATTTATTATCTTTTTCCGTGACGTTTCCTCCACACGTTCAAAAATTGTTACCAGAAATTTGAAAAAATTCATGAGTATTCAGTAACATGTACTTAACAAATGGCAATTTATTTTACTGCAATTCAATGATTATTTTAATTAGTAGAGCTAAAAATCTAAGAAATAATTATCTAGGCTCTGGATAGAGATTTCAAGCTGAACTCTAGCTTAAAAGAAGCTTCTCGATTCAGCGGTTTGATCGCAAAAGTTGAATGGTTAATAAAAATGATTAATTTATTAATTAAAAGCGTCGGAATAATTACGATCTTAATGAGTTTTAATACTGGAAAACTCGTATTGAATAAACATCCCTTCCCAGCATTGTCAAATTTAAGCGTGATTGAAATCCCTTCAAAAAAAAAGGGTTTACGGAAGCTTGGCCCTTTTTTTGGAAAGGATCTCTCACGAAACTCATTAAGATCGTAATTATTCCGACGCTTTTAATTCAGACATGAATAATTTTTATTAACCATTCAACTTTTGAGATGAAACTGCTGAATCGAGAAGCTTCCTTTAAGCTAGAGTTCAGTGTGAAATCGCTATCCAGAGCCAAGATAATTATTTCTTACATTTTTATTACTACTAATTAAAATAATCTTTAAATTGAAGTAAAACAAATTGCCATTTGTTAAGTACATGTTACTGAATACTCATGCATTTTTTCAAATTTCTGGTGACAATTTTTGAGCGTGTAGAGGACTTCAAAGTCGACGTAGTGAAAGTTGAGGGTCATTTCAATGTTAAAGAATATTTCTGTCTTTGACTCAACATTCTGCGATTTTTTCTCGCCTAGTAATAAAGCTTCAAAGCCAGGCGTCAGCACTTTTGAATCCGACTTTAGTTTACGAGAGACTCGTTCTATTCGTTAAGATTTTTGTTGTTAATTTTAAATTTTGTTAAAGGTATGTAACAAAAACTCTGTACGGAATCAAGAAAGGGAACTTTTTTCTGGTGAAGGCATTATCTTATATTAGACTTACTTACAGATTTGCAAGAAAGCAAGTTTCCTGCGTTTCTCGGATTTTCAGTTTTTTTATTGTTACTTTTGTTAAAAGCTATGTATAATTTAATAATATTAATATATACTATATAATAATGAATGAGATATATGAATATCAACCCCTTTTTTTGAGAATGCATGCTTTTAGGTTGGAAATTCAAGTATTTTGGTAAAAAGTCATCTTTTATGGTAGAAAAGTCATTTTTTTGTTCAAAACAAGATAATAAATTGGAACATTTTTAAATTGTATCTGAAATATTGTTCTATTACGCGTATAAAAGATCCTATGTCAAAAATAATATACAAGATAAGAATGATGGTATTTGAATATTAATGGTCAGGGAAAATGAAAAATTGATCAGGGAGAAATCACGGAATTTTAAAAATGAAGTTTTCGACCACCCTGCCTTATCCTACTAGCAATAACTAGCAACACAGCAAATTGCAATCGATCTTTATGTCTTTCCAATAATGTGTTTTACAAAGTCAAACATAATTATAATTTTAATTAACGATTAAACGATAACGTTTAACATTAAACGATAAATACCTTATCCTAACTGCATAAGGGCCGACATTAGCCCCAAAGCTATAAAATGCTTAATGTATTATCTTTGAAAGCTATATACATCTTTCTTTAATATTTATTAAGTATTTATAAATGCTTATATGTATTTACCTGCAAATCATGTATTATGTTGAATACTAAAAAATGTCTATTAATTTCAAATCCCATATCTTATTATTCTCGAAAATCAAAAATTACGTACAGTGAGGGGGGGACAGACATATCTTGTTACTGTTTGTTACGGGGGGAGGGGAGCTCTTTAAAAAGAAGGTATAATAATTAACGTAATTTAAGCACAGCCCTAAACACGACTACTATGGCCTTGAAAACTAAAACATGTGAACCCATTTTCGTAGTGATAAAATCGCAAAATATTTCCTCTGCACAATACGCTGAATACGTATGGGAAATAAAACTGGTCAAAATAATGTAAAATTTACATTCAAGGAATGAAACATTTGTCATTTCATGTTCAGATTTGTTGAAACAAAGTTCTTTTAGAAAAAGTATGAATCGTGCTCTATTTAAGCATATATAATTTTTCTAACATAAGCGGTGACATGATTTATATATAAAATAAGGCTTAATAGAAAACTTTATACTCAGAAAAATATTTACTTGTAGGGAAGAGCGGGGCACGGGCGGCTCCCTAATTTTGAGTGAATTTTTTAACATTAATAGTATTTTTTACACTGTCAAAAAAAAGCATAAAATAAAATGAATGTTTATAAATGGAATCCAGTTCGAATACAAATTTAAAACGAATGCGTTTAATTTGTAGAAATAAAAATAAGCAGGCGTCAAAGTGGAGCACAGAAGGCCCCTGCGGGGCAGGCAATGTCATCCAGGTGGGGCACAAATGGCACGGTAAACTCGCGAATAAAAACGAGATCGATAACCTGCTTTTCAAGTCGGTAAATACTCTTTTTAAAACAGCTGATAAATATTAAAATACTAAATAAACAAAAGTAAAATAGAATAGCAGTCAATTAATTTAAAACTTACGTTTTTCATTGGGAGGACTAGAGATATGTTTAAAGTTGGCTTGCAAAGTTGATCTAGGTATGCCATACTTTGCTGGTGCACTTTTGATGGATTCCCCATTAGTTACACAGTCAATGGCCAAATTCAATTGACCATCGGTATAACTAAATTTTTTCTTTTCTTTTTATAATAACGCACCATTTGTTTCTACTTGGAATAACTTAAAACTAGACAACTATTTACACCTGGTATTACATTCTAGTAATCACAGAACTGAAACTAAATTTGAGTTCAAAAATCAGCTGTTCTCTCTAAACACAGCTTAGAAGAGCGCTAGTGTGACATGTCGTGCCCTACCTTAGGGTGCCGGTCTCTGCACCACCTCGATACTTTTTTTAATTTTTTTTTAAACTATTTAACTACATGTTTGAGAGAAGTGATTAAAAAAATAAATCAAAGTTCGAGTTTCAAACTTCGCAATAAACCCAGTTTTAAGGACTATTGATACTTATTTTTCTTTTTCCCGAAAGTTCGAAATTCGATGCCGCATCCGATTTTTATTCTCCGAATTTCAATAAATTTCAATAAAAAAAAAAATTTGAGTTTTTTACTTGTTTCACAAGTTGTTAGAGGGGTGCCCAGCTTATCCGCCCTGACGTCAGTGCCCGCTCTCCCCTAACAAAGTAGAGGTATTTTCATTTTGTTTTTTCACAGAGAAATGTAACGTTTATAGTCAAGCACTAACTGTTCGCCACATATATTTACGTGATGGGGAAAGCACCACTTTCTGTAAATTTTACAATATGACAATTTATACTTACTGAAGGCGAATTCCCGAGTCGAAATTTAAAGTCTACTTAGAGTATCTTAGGTACTACATCCTGCAGGTCTTACGAAGTTCTATTTAGGTTTTATTAGTATTACGGTAGGACCTGTTTAAGACCTAAAAAGTGTCCGAAAAGTCCGTTTCTTCCACTTTTTAGGTACTAAGTAGCTCTTGATTTAAAACCTGTTTAAAGCCTTCGTAGACTTCCAATTAATCCGAATCGTATCGCTTTGGGACTGCGCTTGCATTAAATCTATCGAAAAAGAAGAATTTTAAACAAAATATATCAGATTTCAAAGAAGTCTTTGAAAAAGATGATGGCTGGAACTGGAGGTTGAAGGTTTCTTCAGTTGAACGAGTACATTGAGACCCTAGAAGAACCGCCTGTGTAGCCTACATGGGGAATCCGCCAGTGATAATTTAATTCCTCGGAAATGTTCTGCTGGCATTTGTGCCTCTAATTTTAATTTTTCAAAAAAATCCTTTGCAGCATAATAGAGCACAAATTGAGCACAATGCAGCACAAAATTATTTTTGGGAAAATCCCAACTGGCGGTGCCATCGCACAACTCAATTTCATTCGTTTCCTACGTAATGAACGTTGTGGGCTCGCCATCTTGAAATTGTATGGCTGAATAACAATGCTCTATTCGACAAGGAAAGTAGTCTCTCAGATATTTGTATATTAACGAAATTAAACCAAATTTACGAATACATCCGTCTATGGCAAGTATTTTGGCTTCAAAATGTAAAACTTTGCCTGTCTTGATGTCAGTTCAACGAATCTCCGAAACTGCATTGGCTACAAGCTTGGGTCATTTTTTTACTCAGCAAACGTTGGAAGTGATCCCAGAGAGAATATGCTCCTGATGTATCCCCAACAAGCGATCACTGCGCCTCTACAGGCCGCTGGGGGGCAAAATTTCATTTTTGACGCGTCAGGGAACTTAAGAGTAACTAAGTAGGTCCTAGTAGAATCTACCAGGTTCTAAATATGCTCTCTAGGTCTAAAAAGAACTTGAAAAGGATATAATAGTACCTAACAAACTCTAAGTAGACTTTAAATTTCGACTCTGGTTATTTTACTCGAATTGTGTATCATTTATTGAAATTTAGACAAATTGTCATCAATTCTTTGAAATCTACAAAATATACGGTTTACTGGAATTTGCATCACAGTAAATGCCAGAGATATTTTTATCTGAATTCGCATAAAAAAGTTGCAAACAATTGCCATCTACAATCACCCGACGTCGGATAGCTGGATTCATAACTTTATATGTAATTGTCTATTACTGGCATCGCTTTTATTCAACATCAGATAAAAAATATCTCTGGGATTTAAGGTGATGAATTTCTTTCAAGTAGTTATAATTCTCTTAAATTCTTCTTAATTCAAGTTAATTTGTTGGAATTATCTTATATTTCTTTAAATTCTTTTCAAATTGATCGAATTCTTGTGATTTAAATTCACTTGAATCCTCTTGAATTAGGGTGAATTTCCCCAAATTTACTTTAGTTCATTTTGAAATTCCGTTCAAAGAAATTCCAAGCAGTTCAGTAGAATTCGAGTAGAGAGCTTCAACTGGAATGAACATAAATGGTTACGGTTTCTCTATCACGTATCTTGCGTCGAAATGTGGGACTATAAACTTGGTTTAGTATTTTGATGCATTAAAAAGAAAGAAGAAAAGTGATCCTTCATTGTTTGTTTAAAAAGTTAATATTTAGCTATGTATAGGTTTTCTTCCCATCAAACTGCATTTTTGCAAAGCATTTGTACTTAAGAAAAAATTATTTCTGGAATAACATATATTAAAAGTAACAGGAATACCTGCAAACACTCACGTAATGCTAGAATTGTTTCCGCAAAAATATCCTGACGAATAAACAATATGTGTGTGTAATACGGTCAGACTCATATGGAAAGTCATTCCGCTATAAATCGAAATAAATTTTAGCAGAAGCTAGCTATAAGAGTTATTTTTTTATTTAAAGTGGCATCATCAAAAGAGTAATTGCCTTCTCTAGGGGCTGAAACACCTTGTAGTTGGTGGGGAGGCTTAAGCGTGTGGAACAAGGGGGTCAAACGAACCTCGGCCTGCATGTGTATGGATATGTATGAAAGGATCCCTATAAACGGTCTCTCCTGGTGTGTATGATTTCAGTATGATAGAAGGGTCAAAGAGCTTAGCTAACACGGGTTTACAGGATCTCTGGGTCGAGGTCCGTCCCGTACCGTCATCCATTTTGGAATCGGGACGGGAATGGGCTGCGGCCCGCATAGAGACTAAGAAACAGCCCTCAGTTTGAGTGGTGGCCTACGAACGGATATTATTCAGTGTATCATTCAATGCGGCCATCCTCCTAAGCCATGGGTGCAGAGTTACTGTGCCCGTTTCACTTTGGCACCTAGGTCCTAGGGGACCAAAAACGCTAAACATCTGTAAACAGATTGCTTGCGGCTGTTAGAATAGCTGCCATCAAAATGGAAGTGGATCAGCAGCTTTCTATTGATGAAAGACTTTGGAAGATGTGTATAACGAAGATCTGATTGAAGCTGATGGCATAGGTGCTAGGGACAATGTACATTAGGGCGTATCGGAAAAAAAAGTTGTTTGCGCGAATTTCTAATAGCAATGCAAACTTTCTTTTGGAAGTCAAAAACACTCCCCTAAAGTTTCACACACCAAAAATTCCTTCTGTCTCCGCATCGTAGATATAGCTAAAACTCACAAAAAACCAAGCACTTCTTCAAATTTAGGCCGCAAAAAATCTCCTCTTCTCCTTGGTACATACGATATTTTTTATAACAAATGCATGATTTCAGACATTTTTCGAAATACAGTCATGATTTTAGTCGATATTAGATTTTGAATAAAGAAGTCTGAAATTTATGTCATTTATATTTATTACCCAATATTCGTTTTTTTAATTTCTATAAATTTCTGGAAATTTATGTAAATTTTTGGTCATTTATGGAAATTTTACCTGTAAATATGGAAAATAGGCATAAATTACCCAATATGCATTTTTTCAATTTCCATAAATTTGCGGAAATTTATGAACATTTTCTGTCATTCAGGGTAATTTTACCGGCAAATATGGTAAATGAACGTAAATTACTCAAAATTCATTTTTAAACATTTCCATAAATTTTCGGAAATTTATGCAAATTTTCGGTCATTTAAGGTAATTTTACTGGTATATATGGCAAATTACCATAATTTACCCAATATTCATCTTTCAAAATTTCCAAAAATTTATGAAAAATTTTGGTCATTCATGGTAATTTTACCGGTAAATATGGTAAATTACCCAAAATTCATTTTTGACAATTTCTATAAATTTCCGGAAGTTTATCGAAATTTTCGGTCATTTATGGTAATTTTAGAAATAAATATGGTAACCTACCATAAATTACCCAAAATTCATTTTCAAAAATTTCCATAAATTTCCCGAAATTTATGAAAATTTTCGGTAATGCAAGGTAATTTGATCGGTTATATATAGTAACTTTCCATAAATAACCGCAAAATTCTATTATATGCAACCAAAATTTCCTCACAGTTTTTACGTTGAGTGGGCTTATAATAGTTAAATGCGAGCTCATAGACATATCATTTTCATTGTTCACCTCTGACGTCCCTTTCAAATCACTAGGGAGTAAAAAGTAGAGCTTTAGCCCCGCTTAATAGGCGTCGAAAAGGGCTGAAATTATGCATGTGTCCATTGCTATTAGGACTGCGCGTCAACAACATTTTTTTTCGACACGCCTTAATGTACGTCAAGTACCGGATCCACTAGAGCCATATCCCGACATTAATAACGTTGATGTAAACAGCAACGTCCCAGGAAAACTACAGCACCTTGTAAGGAACTTTGGTCATGCTTTAATAAAATGCAGACATGTAGAACCAACACAAAGGCATTCTCTGTCCAAGATGAACATCAAAAAGGATCTGTGTGCACTAATAAAACACCTGAACAAGAAGGATTTACCTATGCATTTGAACGCAACCCTAAATGCTTTAGAGGAGCTAACTCTTGTCTAGTGTGCACCTGTGGCAGCCGTTAGTATCTATGGCCGCAGAAATAGGCCTACAAATGCAGTCTTTGCCCAAGGAAGGGATCGAAATCCACCATGGAAGATCAAGTAGGATATGGATGTCAGCAAATCAAGGGACAAATGGGTTCAATTGACTGATACACCATCAGGCAGATGAAAGAAGGTTCTATCGTTAACTAATTGTGAAGCAAAATAACCAGCAAGACACCGAAGTCCCTCAATTGAAAGACATGACTAACTATTGGTCTGTGTTTGGGAAAAACGAACAGAAGCAATTTGGGCACTGCATGGTTCCAACGAGAAAAAGCAAGAGCAAGCAATAACTCTGAAATGGAGCTGACTAACATCACAGCTTCAGATGTTTCAGCGGTTTTGAAAAGGGCAAGTAACTGTAAAGCTGTAGGTCTGTACATGGTACACAACTTCTGGTTCAAGTACCTGACGAGTGTGTATCCTGCTTTGGCAAGATGTTTTCAGAAGATAAGTGAACACACAGATATAATGCCAGGCTTTATGCTCCAAGGTACTAACGTATATGTTGCCTAAAAAACCAGACGCTCCACATCCATCTAAATTTCGACCGATATCCTGCCTTCCAACAATTTATAAATGCCTTACAGCTATCATTGCATATAAGGTACATTTACACTGCGACGAGAATAACATCCTGACAGAAGAACAAAAATGATGTTGTAAAAACTCGCAGGGCAGTGAAGATCTAGTCACCATAGACGCTTTTACCATGACGCAAGCTCGTAAACATCAAAGAATCTTGCACATGGCATATATTGACTATAAGCAAGCGTTTCCATCCGTACCAGATGACTATTTGCTTGTAGTCTTAAAAGTATAAAAAAATCTGCCCACGCATCATCGACTTTCTAGATCGTGTGATGATGCTTTAGGGTACAAGAATCTAGTATTTTGATCATGGATAACCAAGGATAACTAGATTAATAAGCATTACGATGGGTATCTTTCAAGGAGACTCCTTCAGCACACTGTGGTTCTGTTAAGCGTTGAACCCATTTAGCAAAACACTAAATAGCATGTCCCGTCGGTTGATAATACATGATCATGAAGATGTTCATCAACTGACCCATCTTCTATACATGAATGACCTGAAGCTATACGCTAGTTCTGACCAGAAAATGCAGCGAATGAACGAAGTCACAAAGCACTTTTCTAATGATATCTACATGGAGTTCAGACTAGATAAATGCAGAACAATGCGTTTAACCAGAAGAGAATTAGGGATGGCAGTGCTGGAGAACTAGTGCGAGAATGATATCGAGGAAATGGCTGAGGGCGAGTCATATAAATAACGGCGATTGAAAGGGTAGTTTTACCACGACATAGAGGGGTTAGGGGCGTTGTAGATGTCAGGAAACTGTGTAAGTCACAAGTTATACCATAGAGGAATTAGAAACGCAAAGTAGAAAAGAAGGCATCCACGGCGAGCACCCCAAAACGTTAAATCAATATGAAGTGGATAGCGAGGCATCTAATATTTGGCTGAAAAAGGGCGTCCTGTTATCAGAAACGAAAGGATTTGTCATTGACATTCAGGAGAGGGTTGTCAACACCAAAAGTTATCGCAAACACGTGTTGCATCAAGACGTCGTTGGCCGGTGCCGATTATGTGGAGATAACAATGAATCCATTGAGCACATTATTGATGGTGGTCGCGTAATGGCTCAAAGAGAATATACGCACAGGCATAATGATGTGACGGGCATTATACATCAACAACTTGACCTGAACCTAGGACTCTTAAAAGAATGGATGCTTTTCTATAGATACATTCCAATGCCTGTTCTGGAAGACGAAGATTACATCTTATATTGAGAAGTTACTATCCAGACGGATCATTATATCCGAGCATCATCGTGATGCGAAAGGCAAAGGTGGAAGAGTCTACATCATCGATAATGCTTGTCCGCTTAACCACAATTTGCAGGCAACCTATAGAACTAAGATCCATGAGTACAACGAGCTAGGGCATGAACTGAAGGCAATATGGAGGAATGTGAAAAAGGCATCTATTCATACTATTGTGATTTCCGCTACAGGCAATGTGCACGCAAGATGCACTGAACATCTTGAACATTTAGGAGTAAGTAGGGTACTGTCAGCAGCTCAGAAGGCAGTTTCGTTAAACACCTGTCGCATTGTAAGACACTTTCTAGACCATCAGGAAGCAGGCTACTGAAAAAAGATGGAGTGACAGATGGAAGCTCTAAGAAAGCATCCAGAGGTGACTGTTGTCACCTTCAACGCTCGCGGCCGCTGTGTAAGGATAACTGCGGTAAAAGACGAACTCCAGGTTACGCTATGCTCGTAATTTTGTATCTACAACATTATATGTCGAAGCTTTTTTTTTAAATCACCTGCAGCCAGCCAAACATAATTTTATTGAATTAACAAAAAATGTGTTGTTATATACGTACTTCACTGTATGTAATAATAATTCACGATGAAATTGTTATAATCTTAAAAATGATTTCGAATTTCTTGCTGATCCTGCTTTCTTGCAAACACCAAGGCTGTTTTCCAAAGTCCAGTGTTACCAAGAAAGCAGGATTTGCTGATCCACCCTTTTTACGTGGTTCGGTACGCATTTTTGGCAGCATCTGCATTTTTTATACAAAATTAACCATTTTTTTCTGAAATAATTTCTAACATGGAATCTTTTACAAACGAAATAAAACAATTTCAAATTTAAATAAAAAAAATGTTCCATCCAGAAGGAAAATTTTTGAACAAAACATTTTAATCTTCGACCAAAAAGATGACTTTTTTACAAAATAGTGTAATTTTCAACAAAATAATTGAATTTTTAACAATATAGTTGAATTTTCAAGCAAATTATTGAATACTTAACCTATTGGTCTAATATTCAAACAAAAAGGAATAAACTTCAACCAAGAAGTTGCCTTTCTAACCGTATAATTGAATTTTTTAGAAGTAGGCTTATTTCTCAAAAAAAAAAAAATCTTCCATCCGAAAGGCCAAATTTTTCGTCTCAATGAACAAATGTTCGACAAAATAATTGAATTTTCGACGAAAATAGATTACTTTA
>CAKNWW010345953.1:1142-14537 GCA_932074435.1 Andricus kollari
GTGTAAGTGGACAGTTGGAAAAGGGTGGAGATTTAGGAAGAAACCTCAACTTTCTGGCATCACTCTAAGAGAAGATTGTTGCAAACAATAATAAATTATTCAAGAAATTATTTATGTTAATTCTGATAAATTATTAATCCGCTCTAAGTGAAAATTTGAGAAATGGTTGAAAACTTCAGATGAGAGTGCAACTTTGTAGCATTACTCTGAGAGAGGATAATTGTGAAAAGTTCAATAAAGGTTGGAAAATTGAGAAAAAATCGCAACTTTCTGGTATTATACTAAGAGAAGATAGTTATTAACTATATTAAGTTGCTTACACAATTATTTTGGTTTATTTTGATGAGTGAATACCCCAATGTAAGTGAACGGTTTAGAAAAAGTTTGAAATTTAAGAAAATACCGCGACTTTACAGCTTTATATCTACACAAAACGGTTTTCGTATATAACCAGCAAAATCCGATGGCGCCCTTAAGTAACCATCCACGAAATAGAAATTAAATTCAACTCTTCGCTCATCGAGTACTTTGAGAAGTAGAACTAGAAAAATCCCTTTTTATGAACCTATTGTAACACGGTCTCACAAAGCAAAATTATTATCAGCTCTGATGATGGCGTCACAAAATAACCAGCTCCAGCCGCTACCATTTTCAATAATACAAAATTCACTCCTATTTACCACCCTTCAGAACTGTCAGATCAAACAAAATATTCAGCCTTTCTTTTCTACCCTTTCCGAATGATTAGGTTCAGCAAAATAATCAACCTTCGTTGAATGTTGCAGTTCTGTTGAATGTTCAGATTAAGCAAAATATTCAACCTTGCACACCATCAGAACGATCAGGTTCAGCAAATTCTCTAGCTCCTTTGAACATTCCGTTTCTTCCGAATGCTACGGTTCCGCGAGTCCGTTTCAACCAAATTTCCAACTTCTGCTAAATATTCAAACTCCGGAGAATAACCTGCTTTTATTAAGACCGCGTAAAGAAACGAAAGACCCATGCAGGAAATCGAACACACCCGCATTGGAATCACCCGCGACTTTTCCCGCCGAGGATTCCACCAAACGACCTCTTCTGCGTAGTCAGCACAGACCTGGTTCACACTGGCATTGTCCTCATCCCGTATTACATCCGTAGTTAGCCAGAAGATGCCCCGAAATCTGGCGCGAACGAGATGCACTTACTTCATCCGCCCCGAAATCATTCCAGTCCTAAACGCATCTGCCACGATTCTCCATACTTACTCGACTTCAGGTTTTATTGGACGGTCAGAAAGTAAGTAGCGGAGATCAAACATACAGGTTTGCAAAAATTTCAGATAGCATTCGATCGTACCCGAATCGCAGTTTTTATTTTTCCTATCCGATTCACGATCCGTGATTTTAGGCACAGCTTCGCTGCACTTTAAATTAGAGGTACAATTGAGTGACGACGAAGAGTCACGCTCAAATTTTGGACGTCCGAGAACAGGCGCGCCCACGCAAAACCAATCGTTTACCGGTCAATTCCAACCGAAATCAACATCTTCACTGCAATTCAGGATTAAATACGAACGTGCGGTCACCGATTGTCTGATCGCGACCACTCAGTTCAATTCAGTTCCCTCATTTTCGGACGTCGCTGCACAAGCGCGTACACCCAAACTCAGGGCGATCCTATTTTCATTTCAAACAGCACGTTTTGACAACTTAATTTCAAGGCGGCACACTATCAAACGTGTGGTCGATTGTCCACTCGTAACTACTCACAGTTTTTGACGTAGCTTAACAGGTGCATCACGCTGTCCCGAAGCGGTCATGTTTACAGTTCGTGCAGTACATATTGTCAATAACCAACCACAGCCAACAATGGATCTACGGTACAATTTTTCAGTCACTGTCACTTTAAGATCTCGCTGTTCAGGCGCGTGTACGCTACCTAGAAACGGACCCGCTTTCCGGTCCAAGCAGAGGAGATTGCTAGTAAACATGATCGCTATTAACGAATCACTCGCTGTCAACCACAGGCTCCACTTTGGAGAAGGTGTCGAGTGGCAACGAGTTGTCACGCTCACCTGTGACCACCACTGTATAGACGCATTCACGCAAACCTGTGACAAAATGGCTTCCAACCCGAATTACTGTTTCCGCACAAGAAGATGTTTTTCGCAACGCCGAAGCAAATCCACTTCCGTCTCGTTCTACAGTTCCAATAGAAGTAGATGTCGCGCAGCACCAAGAGCGTGCACTTCAACATAAGCCAAACTTTCTTTAGTATATAAGTAAATTTGCAGATAATTTTGTAATTTACCTTTTCATTTCATTTGCAATAAACTTATTTAAGAATACCGATACCTGATTGCGATAACTTCTGCCTTTGTGGTTTCATTTTTAGATGGTTCCAATTTCTTTGGACTTGATATATTTTACATTGTGGAGAATATAGTTTCAATCCTAAAGCGTGGTTTGGGATTCAACCTTTTTATTTTCCGTAGAATCAGCCGGGCAACTTATCCTCGGCAACTGGAGAGTTGGAATCGCAAGTCCACGCTTGCAGCAAATTTAGTTCAAACTGTTTTTAAAAGTAATGATTGATTTTAACTTTTTCGGTTGCTCGTCAGAATTTATTGTGAATGAATGCCTTGTTCAAGGTTTTATGATTAGGAATGTACTGTCAATTTATTAGAAACAAGATTTTCGAATGTTGAATATTCAGCGTCCGTTCTGGTTTCGCAGAAACTGATAATTCTGCGAACCGGAGAAGAGCAAATTTTTCGCAGCATTCCAACATTTCAGGGGAGCGACCAACCAATCACAGAGTTCAACCAGCGGTAGAATCGTCACACCTTTACGGGAGGCCTGCGGCTGTCTCGTTTATTTTAATCAAGACCAGTGTAAAAGAAACTAATGAATTACAATTTTCTTTTTCGCTCTAAAATTCTGCGTTTAATTTCCACTGTTAGAGATCCAGTTTTCCTTTCACAATTAGAATCTGTTTCCAGATTCTTTTACCCAGAAGATTCCAAGAAAACCTGGTGGTCAAGTCATATCTCGATTTTTTAATGTTAAGCTTGTTATGTTAGTTTTCTTAATCATGTAAAACTAATTTATAATGTACAGTTACTGATGCTTGAATTTATTAAAATACTTTGAAGGATTTTAACATCACTTAAAATGTTTTAAATCCTTAGAAGTTCTATAAATGCCTTCCAGTTCTTCAACTCCCTTGCAAACTGCAATCCTTTTAAATCCCTAGAAATCTTTTAAGCCTTTCAAATAGTTTTAACTTTAAAAAAAGTTAAAAACAGCTTTTAGGTCCAGTATGAAAGACTTTTACTGGGTCGGTTTTTGAATCCCAGCCCGCTTCTAAACGCTAATTTTTACGAATAAATAATATGTCGATTAAATTTGTTAAATGTACGTATACAGCAATTGGACAATGTAATGAGTCATCTATCTATTTTTATTCATGATTGCATTGATAATAATCTTTACTTGATATCTAACACTACGTATTTCATTAGCAGAAGAACAGCGTACAAGGTCTCTTGAATGTTTTTTACGATTTTAACAGTTTGTTTAACCTTGAAAGATATCGTAATTCTTTTTCCGCGTATTCTCCAAACATTCATAATTTTCAGAATTATAAAGATTTTGTGGCTACTAATAACCTCTAGTGACTTTATTTCCAAATAACATAATTGCTTGTTAAACCATTAGATGCGTGTGAGGTTACATACAAATTATTATGTTATCTAGAAATTTGATTCTATCGTGTTCTAAATCATTTTCTTCATCGAAATAAGTATTTTATTTTATAGAATTAAAATTTTCCAATTAATTCTGAAATAAATATCACTTTTAAATCTTATTCAATAAAGAAAATTGCAGAAAAATTAGGAATGTGTTGAAATAAAAACAACTCTAAAAGCTTTACTTGAGGTGGTGATCATTTACTTGAGATAATAAGCTTGCTATTGTGTAAGTAGAATGACGGCGTAGCAGGTCTGCCATATCGTTATGCTTCTTCCACGTAGTCTACACACATTGGAAAATTTAATAGTTCTCAATATTTCTAGGGCAATGATGACTTTATAGTTTCGGGAAGTGATTAGTATATTTGTCTAGCAGTAAATATGTTTAAACTATCTCACTCTTCGTTGACGAAACGTTTATAAAAAGATGAGGACCCTCATCAGCACGCTTCTCCTTACAATTGCGTTTTTTCTACATTTTGGTGGTAAGTGTCGTCAATATAATATAAACTTTAATGTCAATATGAAATATAACATATTCCTAAATTAAAATTGTTTCTTTTCAATATTAAGGTAGAGTTAAAAATACGCAATTATCGAACCGTGTTAAATTATAAAATGTTGATCTCGAACATGCTTTGATTTTTGATTTGTCAAATGCTCTTTACATCTTCGATGCACCATATTATTTTACTTCTAAGATCTTTATAATCAATGATTCAATTTAAAACACCTAAAATTATAAATAGCTTAATTTTGACAGCACGGAGATTAAAATTATTAAGTATTTAAATCCTAACTTTAAAACGTTTATTTTGGTTTAGAAATATGCAATCTTAAAAAGTGTCCACGTGTGGTAAATATAGCTTCTCCTGGGAGCAATATACTTCTAAAAATAAATCATTTTGCTGATGCAACATTATCTCTATTGAGACTGCTAATGTTGCGCAATTTTATTCACCACAATGATTAAATGTTATTTAACTTTCTCCATTCACATTTCATTACTTGGTTTCAAACGGTTCTGCATTTGAATCTATGCTGTTTCATGATTCCCAATATATCCCACGGAATAGGTTAGGACTATCACGGTCATTCTGCATTCTAGTCAGAAGTGTACTCGATAGGGTGGTCCAAAAATTTGAATTTTGCTTTTTGGCCGCCAAGCCTTCATCCAATTTGCTCGTTTTTAGGAAAGATAAGTTCCGCCTTTTTTTAAATCGTTTAACATTAACAGGTGCTACTGGGAATTTAACATTATCATCATTTAATATGATCCTTTTTCGATAAGTTGGCCACCTGTCTATCTTGTATCTTCGCCGCCTTTTTGCAAGATTTTAGCATGTTCCAACCTGCTCTTTTATCTTATTTCACATCGACTCAGTAGGCTAATAAGCAACTTAGCCAGCAGAAGGCCCACTCCAACATCAACAACCAGTACCAGTAAGTCATCCCCCACTCTTTCCTGGCTGGCCAATGATAAGTCAATGTGGGATTACATAAAATAGTGAACTGTGAAGACTCAATTCATTTATTCTCTGATCACCGAATGGACGTAGAAATATTTCATTCTAGCTTATAATCGTTTCGATACATACCATTCTTCTAACGACGATAGGAACATTCTTTAAAACGAAACCTCAACGACTGCATGCTGGGTACAAAACGAAAGAAGATTATTGAGTTGACTAATAAAATGAAGAAAGAAGTGTTGGACTTACTTGACAAAGGTGAAAGTCAGCGGAAAATCGCTGAAGCTTTTTCTGTAGCGAAGTCAACTATTGGGAACATTGGCAAAAACAAGATCGAGATATTAAGAGACTGGAATGAAAACTGCTGCAGTCAAAGACAACGAAAATTACATAAAACTGAAAATGAAGAGCTCAACGACGATACGACATTAATTTTCTTATTCTTGGTGGCGAATCAGCAGCAGCGGATTTGGAAGTAGCAGCAGAATGGAAGTCAAAATTGCCGAATTCGTTGAAGGAATACGTTCCTGAAGATCAATTCAGCGCTAATGAATTCGCATTACTTTATCGACAAATGCCAAGAAAAATCTTGGTGGTCAAAGGAGAAATATGCGCAGGTGGAAAGCTTGCAAAGGAAAGCTTAACTGTACTTGCCTGCTACAGTTCTACTGGAATAAAATTCAGGCAGTTGGTCATCGGAAACGCTCAACCGCTGGATTAGGGAATAATACGAGCTGATAAAGCTTGTTATCCGAATAAATGCTACACTTTCTTATCACCGTCGCTGAAGACTGCGACACACGATCTCAATTTCTCAAATTAATTTCAGTCTTGCATGCAGTTCGTTGGGTAAATAGTGCCTGGCAGGAACTTTCACCAGAAACAATAAGCAAATGCTTTCAACGTTCAGGTTTTGAAGAAAGAACAGAGGGAATCGACGAAGACGAAGATGTAGGCTTAGCTGAGGTGATAAATTCTTTTCTACCTGAAATTCAAAATCACGTGCACTCAGTTGATGAGATTATAAACGCCGATGCTTAGTTGATTCTTCATGAAGAAATACCTACTACACCTGACGATATTTTACAATCAATTTTGCAGCAAAAAGAACAGTCTGATGCTGACTGTTGCGATAGTGACAACGATGAGGAAGTGAATGTGTATACTGGTATGTATTATACAAAAAACAGGGGTTTCGAAAACATAATTTTTTATAATTCACAAAAATTGACAGAATGACTAAATTGACTAGAATAATCGCGGTGTCGAAGTAAAACAGTTGACACACAAAAGTCGTTGGCAGTGAGTTTTCTTTGTTATTGTGGTGAAGTCTGGGGCCTTCGATATGTGAATGTTATCGGCAAAGTATACGGACATATTATAAGAGAATTCTGAACTTAGCGAAGTACTATTCCAATGATGTGGTGAGAACCGAGACAATGGTGTCCCCATTGTGAAGCGAGGTGTTAAGCAGGGTTTTTAATTGGTTGAAGATAACAAATAATATGGAAGAAGATGGACTACCTGGAATATGTTCCAATAGATTTGTTGACCACACAATCAGGCATCAAATTTCAAGCGGGAAACTCCATTTCATATCATATTCGAATGTTTAATGAAGCTAGGGCTTCGTTAAGCAATAAAATAGTTAAAGCATATGGTGTGAGAAGTCAAATGATAAATATTTTGTAGACGGAACATGAGGTTGACGTTTCATAATCATACAGATTTTTTGAAAACCTTCAAGTAACTTTCTAATAATAGGAGATGAATAACATTTCTAATTACTCTTTCCTGTATAAATCACTATACCGTACTCAGGTTTACTTTCATTTTATTAAGTAACTTCATCACCGTAAACATGACTCTCATTTGTACAGGCCAAACATTCAATCAAATTAAGAAATACAATAAAATAAGTCTCAAGAAAAACGATAAAAAATGAAAGAAAATGTGTAGCTAGCGCACGATAAGTTTGGTAGTAAACATCAGTATACTTGTTGAGGTTGTAATTAAAAAATCTATTGTAAGAGAGTGTGTGCAAAAATATATTATGTCGCAGCAACATATTGGTTTTAAACATATACACTCGTCAATTTATGCTATCAGTAAGCTTATAAGTGATATATTTTGGATGCTAAACAATAAAAAGTTTGTTTAAGCGTGCTTTATTGACTTAGAAAAGGTATTTGATACGGTTTGGTTAGATTGTCTATTTTTGAAATTATTAAATAAAGGGTTCTCAGAACATTTGAACTGCGTATCTCATAAAGTAGTATTTTGAATTGTGAAAGTGCTATAACTCTGATAATTTTTCTTTTATGCGAAAAAGTGATGAGCATAGATTGTTCCAATTTTTAAGTACTATAAATGGCCGTACAAACCTGTGCTTCATTGTCCAAGACTAAAAGAGGCTATTTGACAAACGTAAACAAACGTTAACATTTGACAAAAAGGGGGGGGGGCAAATTTTACACGAATCTAATACCTTCTCTGATGCGAATTTAAACACTTAAATTGATAAATTGATATTTTGGCTTAATTAACATAGACTCAATAGTCAATTGCATTACAGAAACATTTGAATGAACAAAGAAACTTAGAAAGAAATGTAGACAGTAGTAATCGAGCCCAGACTGCGAATAAGGACGTTTGATTACTTTAGTATATAACAAATCTGGTAATGGCCCATTACTGGGAAGAGTATGAACCGAAAAAAAATTCCGAAGGATGTAGGTTTTGTTTAAAAAGTGTTCCATTCTTAGTGTTACAATTTAGAATTGTTAAGTGTTTAATTGTAGCATTGCTTTCTTATGTTTTTAAAATGACCAGTTTTCGTTTCCCTTTCACAGAATTGAATTCTCAAGGAAGGCCCAAGCGAAAACGAAACCATGAGCCAGTGGACTGCCCAGAAACTAGAGGAGAACCAGATGAAACAATTGCATATAAAGACAGTCTTGGCTTGACTGACATTCAATTGTGGCTAGATCGTACTCGAACAAACGTGTTAAGAGCTGACTTTGTGGGCAATTATGATCCACCTTCCGCATATTATAAGAAAAACACGTTTTTCATCCATCTTATTTATGTGAGACGATGGGCAGTTGTGGGATATTTTAGAACAAATGGGAAACTTTTTGGAGTCCGAGCACCAAACCCAGAAGGTAAATAAATGTGGGACGTTATTTTTGGTTTAATTTGGTAATTCGAATCATTCCGAACTTAACGAATGTTGAGAATAATATTATATTATTGAGAATATTTGGAAAATAATTAATGTCGCAGCTAATGAATTTTGAGAGTGATATTTTGGTCAAAGAAGGGATTCTATTATTTAGCAAATTTCCGTTTGCTTTTTTGTAGCAGAACTAAGGAAAATTCTAGCTTTTTCGAATATATTTTAACATGCGTTAAGCGCGATACTTTCGACGTGTGAGGAATTCGAAAAAACTAGAATTTTCTCAATATTTTCTACGAACAGGAGCATGTATTTTTTATTGTTTGAATAATTGCAAACTATCTTTCACAAAAAATATCGCTCATTACATTTGTTTAAATTCATCAACTATATCATTTATATAACAAAAAGTAACTTTTTGCGATTGACCAGGAAGAGAAACGTTGTTGAAACAAATAATAATTGTTTGCAAAATAACAAATTAGTTCAAAAATATTGGTAAACTAGTCACTCAACAAATTAAAATATTTAATGTTAGGATCAGAAGTAATACTTTTTCCATTTCATTGAATGCTGAGTTTTTCCCACTTAAAATCTCATGGATATGTTAAAAGCCCGGTGCACGGGTTAATGTTGACCTAATTAAAAAAATACCAAATTTATTTTTTATAATTCGCCAATATTTCAGTTTCGGGAATTTTATTTTGGGGGATTTTACCATCGAGCAAAAACAAATAACAGTAAATCAAGAAAATATAAGTGCTAAACGGAACATAAAATATTTTCTTGATCCGAGAAATTTTGTCTTTCCTCAACAACAACAAAATTGTATCATTCGCCTTCTTACAGATATTTTCTTGATTTAGTGCTCATTCCTTTTTCCATTAATACTTCATTCTTTGATTCAAAATAATTCTGCATTTGAAATATTACAAGATAAATAGTTTTAGGTTTATATGCATATTTTCTTTTGACAAATTGTTGAATTTTTAGTGCGTCAATGTATACGATTGTTTAGTTTTTAATTTTAAGATGGAATTTTATTTGTTTTCAATTCACAAATCTTTTTTTTTCAAGCTCGTTTTAGAACTCTGGAACCTAATCCAGCAAGGTGGTTTATTATTTACTCGAACCACAAATTTATGGTATCAGAAAATCCACAAACGGCACACGTGCAAGCAATTACTCTCTGGCCTTACAATCTACATGAAGATCCAGAAAACCGCAATCGTGTTAAGCCCGAAAAAGTTAGTTTCAGTGGCATAAGATTTATTATATACAGAGCGCCTAATAAAAAAATTCTGGGAGCTCACCTCGACCCGGATTTTCATACTTCTTAATTGCATGCCGATCAAACTATACACAATATAAGCAACAAATATATGAAAATTTTGTAATATTTTCTTGTTCTATATGCCTGAATAAAATATAATAAACCAGAAACTACTTTTATAAATCGAGCGATAGGTTATTGAATAGCAAAATCAAATAACGTTCACCGATGTATTCAATTTCAAAAAATAGTGTATAAAATACAAATGTCAATGATGAGAAAAAGTGCAGGTCGAATAATATCATCTCCAACACAATAATAAATTTAAAAATTCTTATATTGAATAAAAAAAAGTTGTTGGAAAATTACACCATTTTGTTTATTACATTTTATAAAAATTTGATAGCACTTATGTAAAAATAACAATCTGTAAACTGCATTATATGTAAATATTCAAAATATTGCAAAAAGCAATATTCATACAACTTATTGAATTTCTGCAAGAATTTTTCATATTATTTGCTTCTATAAGCAAAAAGAAAACATTTAGAAGATTATTATTTTATATTTCTAAACCTAAATTTTCAAAAAGATCTAGATATCGAATTTGATTTGAAAAACTCTGCAGTCTACACCATTGATCCAACATGGAAGAAGCCTATGTCTGAACTGAAATAATTTAATAATTAATATCTATAAAACTATACCTAAAATCAAAGCAAATTTTTTCTGACACTGTATGTATGCTAGAGCACAAGATTAAACTGCTTTTTAAATAAAAGTAAGTACATGTAGTGTTTTGTAGTATTAAATTAAGAAAAATTAACTGATTCGTAAATTTTTACAATTTAGAGTGTATTTGTAATAAATCGCTATTTAAAAAAAAAAGGTGTCAATAGAACATACTTTTATAAATAATTTTTTCTGTCTGAATAAAAATTCAAATTAAACTGAATTGTTTTTAATTTTAATTAATTTTCATTAAGAAATATAACCTATTAAATATGTTTAATAGGCTGATTGAAAATAATCAAATTAGTCGAATTTTTTGAGCTGAGCGAAAAAAAGTTGTGGGTTGACATCCGAAATAAGTAAAGAAAACTTTGAAATCGATTAATATCTTCTGTTCTCTGTTTTAATTTGAAAATTCAACATTTTGAAAATTCTAAAAAAATATCCTATTGCTTTGAAAATTATGACGAAGTTTTTCTATGTACAGTTTTTCCTAGTGAATAATAATCTTAATTTATAAATAAGAAAAAAATTTTTGCTTAATTTAGAATTTTTTTAAAATGGCCGAAAAACATGATTTTTATTAAGTCCTATGCACACATTTTGAGAACAGTTGAATATGTCGAACCTGTAATTTCTTTAGCTTGAATAAAAGAAATACGCTATTATTTTGTTTATTATAGAAATTTCGGTTTCGATGTATTCAACATTTTCAAAAATGTGTGCATAGGACTCAATCCAAAAAAACGTGCTTTTTGGTCATTTTCAAGAAATTCTACAGTGAGAAAATTTTGTTTTATTTTTAATTTTTTACTACTACTCACTAGCAAAAACTGTGCATAGAAAAAATTTGCCATAATTTGCGAAGCAATAGGGAAATTTTTCGGAATTTACAAAAATTGGAATTTTCAAATAAAAAAAGAGAACAGAAGATATTAACCGATCAAAAAGATTTTTTTTTACTTTTTTCGCATGTCAACCCACAAATTTTTTTCCCTTATCTCAAACGATTCAACTAATTTGATAATTTTTACTTCCCCTAATGTTTAAATATGGCTTCAAGCTACTGAAAAATTATGTAATTTGAATAATCTTCGTGAACAAATTCCCTATACTAAGTGGATAATTATATTGCCCCCAAGAACCAAATTGTAAAATATTTTTTGGTGGTTTTTGGCTTCAACGGCCCCTAAAGCCAAATCCACCAATTACTATCTTACAAATTTGTTGACAACTGTACAAATTATTGCATTGTATTAAAAAAAACTACAGGAAATTTGTAAATAATTTTGATTATCAAATTTCATGAAAATTAAAAATTGACTTTTTATTTTCAAGAATCGATATGCTAAAAATATGAAGCGACACTTTTTCATTCGGCACCATATTGCTTAGGAAGCAATCAACAAGCATATGTTGTATTTGTATTTATTCAAAAAAATGCCATAGGGATATAAATATAATAATAATATAAACGTTTTACTTTAAAACTGACCACACTTTAGAAAAATTATTACATAATAAAAAGGATTTTGATAGAATAGAAAATTTTTCTAATGTAGTTTATATAATTAAATGCACTGGTGGTAATAAACTCTATATAGGTGAAACTGGCAGAAGATGAAGAAGCATAATTTATGAGCATAAAAGAGATTGCATAATTAGCCATTTAAATACAGGTTTGTCAAAACACTCATGGAAATTTAATTTTTTTTATTTTGATAATATGAAACATTTGGCTGGGGAAGAAATACTTTTAAAAGACGAATCACTGAATCAATTTATATCAATAAATGAAAAAAAATTCGAATAAATTTGAAAACCGAAATGATGAATATAAATCAAATTTACCAATGCATCATGAATTAACTTCGCACTTTAATTTTTATATTGATTCCAATAATATTTTGTTCTCCAGCCTTTTCATCAGATGTTTATTAAAATTTCTCCTTTTCACCTCTACAATTATTGTCCTTCATGTCAGTTTATCTTGTTTCGTCTGTCTGTAAACATTATACCAATTATAATTTGGCACTTTTATAAATTATAGAAACCTCTACAAAATCTTTGAGTGTTCAATTAAAAAAAAATTATTACTTTTACTATTTTAAAAAAAAGGAAGTTTTTCTATAAATACTTCCATGTCTTTTTGGACTTAGGTAGGGCAATAACTATTTCATTATTATTTTCGTAAAACTCGTACTTTAATGACGACATAAATTATGTGACCTTCAAATTCCATCCTTTTTTAAATTATAGATTAGTTTTATCGACTCTTGAAAAAAAACCGCCGTGTTGGTCGAAACTTAAAGAACTTCTTTTTAAAAAATAAATATGTTTTTTACTCTTTTTTTTTTGAAATTTAATTTCAACTTCATATTGACCGCAAGACCAACTATATTAGCAATAATTTGCTTAAACATTATGAAAATGTGAAACTTCAGTTCTTTAATATGAATAACTCAAATAGTTCATCATTTTTGCGTGTTTTGATACACAATTACATTTTTAGAAATTTCCGGAAAATTCCGACACATTTAAGAAATTAAAGTAACTGAAATTGATGAAATTATGTTACTGAACACGCAATTCAGTAACTTTTACATTAAATTTACTAAATTTTAATTGATCTTCGGAAACGGTATCTGAAAAGTATAAATAGTTTCGTAAAATTCCTAAATGGTAACGGGAATGTAAGTTATCGTAACCGAAATTTTCGAATAACTATTTATTCGTTCGAATTTCTTGACCAATCAAATTCTTGCTGAAATTATATACTCAAAGAATGTATTCAGTAAATCCCTGTAACGTAGAACTTACAATTACTCTATTGATAACACTAAATGGCGACTTATCATTTGAAGATTTCAAGTGCACTTTATTTAATTTAATATTGTGAAAAAAACATAATTTTTGTACAATGACATTTGCGGGTATTTTCACGGAAATTTTTTTACTTGTAAGCACCAATATACATCGCTAAATCATTAACAAATTAATACCT
>CAKNWW010345968.1:11980-29787 GCA_932074435.1 Andricus kollari
TTGCCTTTTATATTTTGAGCCTTGGCAATACTAGTGTTTACAAGTGCCATCTGACGATTCCAATTGAAATTTTGACCTTTTTAACCATAACCTTCTTCAGAACGTTTTGTCACTTGAGTATAACCTGTATTGTTTTCAGTGACTTGAAAATATTGTCTCAGCGAAAAACTGGAATTGAATCGTGAACATTTTCGTGCGATGATTTTTTACGATTTTCGACGTGGATTATCAAGACAAGAGTGCATCGATCAACTCACTTCGACTTTTGGCGATGAAGCTCCATCCTTGGCCACTGTGAAACGCTGGTACAACGAATTTAATCGTGGCCGCAGTTCGCTCAGTGACGAAAGTCGTGAAGATTGCCCAAAATCAGTCGTTGTCCCAGAAAAAATTGACGCTGTGCGTGAACTAATGATGCAAGATCGTCATGTGACTTATCGTGAGATTCCGGCATCCTTGGGCATTAGTGGGACCAGCGTGCAAGCAATTTTACATCAACATTTGGCTTTTAAAAAAATGTATGGCTGTTGGATCCCACATGACTTGACAATTGCTCAACAAAAGACTCGTGTGGATTGGTCAAAATAAATGCTGAAAAAATTCGATCGCGGTGATTCAAAGCATGTCTATGACATCGTAACAGGTGACGAAACATGGATTTATGCTTATGAGCCTGAAACTAAACAGCAGTCGACTGTGTGGATCTTCCAAGATGAGCCAAATCCGACAAAAGTTGTTCGCGCACGAAGCACTTCGTTGCAAATGGTTGCCTGTTTTTTTGGAAAAACCGGCCACGTAGGAACTGTGCCGTTGGAGCAACTTCTGACGGTCAATTCGGAATGGTATACAACCATTTGTTTACCGGAAATCTTTGAAAAAATGAGGAAAATCAGCCGCCGAAGACGCGTCATCCTCCACCACGACAATGCGAGCTCTCACACATCCGCTGCAAGAAGGGACTTTTTGAGGGCTGAAAACGTCGAATTGATGGGTCATCCAGCCTACAGCCCAGACTTAAAACCTAATGACTTTTTTTTATTCCCATACATACAAAATAAATTACGAGGGAGAATACTTTGTAAAACAATAAAGCCATTTTCGATGATCAATTATTGTCTTTTCATTATTAGGCTCAAAAAATAAAAGGCAACCCTCGTATTAAGCCCCTTTAGTGTCTGGAGGTGCGTCCAAAAATAGTGAGATGCATAAAAGAGCTTATGCTCTTGTGGTGGACAATATTTGTCATAACATCGGACAAAATACAAGTGTCTACCAGCTCTTTCACATATAAGAGGGGGCCTTCCAAGGAGACTCTCTGAGTCCTTTACTTTCGTACATCTCCCTCTTGCCTCTATCTATTGTGCTCTGCGAAAAAAGCTGTGGATACTTATGTCGCCTGCCGAACAGAAGAGAATACAAAGTCTACCTCCTTTTATACATGGACGACCTTGAACTCTTTGCTTTCTTGCAAGAGGACCTTAACATTCTTGTGGAGGCTGAGAATAGGTACTCTAAAGCGATTGGTATGAGCTTCGCACTGGACAAGTGTGCCTGTGTCCATCTACACCAAGGAAGACTAGAAACTACATTATCGCGTGACGATCAGGATGTTTAACTCATAGGCGGAAATACCATTCAACATCTTGGTAATGGAGAAACATATACATATCTTGGAATACCACAAGCAGAAACCCATAATGTGCGTGTTTTGAAAACGACCCTTTAAAAAAGTCATCGCCAAATTCTCAGAAAAATTTGGGCTTCCGAATCATCTGGAAAGAATAAGGTCCAGGCGACCAATATGCTGGCCTTTCCTATACTGCTCTACACGTTTGGTGCAGTAAAATATAACGTCGATGAGTTGAAGCAATTTGACCGAAGAACACGCAAGATGATGACAATCCATCGAAATCATTATCCTAGATCTTACTTACCTCGAATATACCTCCATCGAGATAAAGGGGTACAAGCTTGCTAAGCTTGGAGTGTCTTCATCGTAGAATGGTTCTGGCTACAGCCTGCTTAGTTCAGGAAGCAGAACATACACTTCTACTAAGAGAGCATGCTGACAAGCCCCTTCATGGTAAATTCTACGGCATGTTGGATTGAGATCGGAGACTGAGGGATTTATTTTTTCTTGTCAAGACGGCGTTATAGATACCTTAGTTTACAGCAAGCGCATAATGAATGTACCTGTAGGCGATATCAACTGCCGAGCGTGCAAGCAAGAGCCAGAAACACTTGGACATGTTCTCAGTGAATGCTAAAAGTATGCACGTTACGGGTACATAGAGAGACACAATGCGGCTCTAAAAGTGTTATATCACCACCTTAGGCACTTCTATGGTGTTGATCTATTGCCCGTCTTGCCACAAGCCCAGGGGGACCTCGAGTCCGTTTTGGAGACTGATCAGTGTAAGATCTACTAGAATTTCTCATTCTCCACCACTCATCGTATCAATGCTACGAAGCCTGATATTGTCCTCCAAGATCTAAACACCAAGAACATTTACGTGATTAAATTCTCGGTACCAGCCGATGGTAATATCACGGCAAATGATACATACGTAAACACAGAAAATATTTATTTTTGGAGAAGGGAAAGTCTACATATTGCTCTTTCGAAATCGCGTTATCCTCTGAAAATCACTGTATGGGCAGCTGTTCCTTCCATGGGTATTTATATGCGGTTTTTGAAGGTACCGTCACTGACAAAATTTATCCGAAATTTCCCAAACAAAATTTCTTCCATCCAGTATGTTTTTGAATACATTTTCAAAGTATACGAGCATCATGTTACTGGACTAAGATACCCTAAATTTGCAGGTGGTGGTATAGAATGGCCTCCCTACTCACTATACCGCAATCGATGCGACTTTTTTCTGCGAAATTTCATTAAAGACATTTGTTAGGCCGATCAACCCAAACCCAACTTGAAGAAACTTAAAGCGGCTATTCAGAAAACGGTTCACGATATTTCTGATATTGTGAGAGAGTGCTTTTTTTATTGTTTTAAAAAAAGGCTTGGTTACTGTGCCAATTCAGATCGTGCACATTTTGAAAAACTATACCATTAAGTGTACTTTTCCAGACGAACTTTCGGTATTTTTAAGTTGTTCGTTTCTAAGATATATAAAACTTTTAATATCATGCGATTGTGCTCCTTAATGACACCACTATTTATTCACGATTTTGTTTTTTTATTCATGTACCTGTTCAAAAATAGTGATCAATTAGTTTTTACACAACTTGGACATGTTCGGCTTACTCTCCACACAAATCAGAACCGGCGATTCGAATTTTGAAGATATGTTTTACCTGACGATAAACTAATTATCTTGCTAGTAGAACGCAATAAACCTGTGTTCGTGCCAACCCGAGGACATATTGCATTCTCAGCACCCAATGGTGATGTTTAGTCAGCCCACAATGAATATTTAAAGAGTAATTTTGATACAATAACTTCAAACGTTGTGCCCGGAAAATGTCCCAAAAATAGGTAATGTGAATGGTACCACCACACAAGGTTTCGTTTCGCTCGGACTTAGGGTAAGAAACCTCAGCTGCTGTCAATTGTTTTTACAGTTTTGCGGAAAAAACACTAGATGATAGTTTCGTATCCCACTCCAAGCGTGATCGAACCCCATCTTAAAATTAGCTGGAACAAAATCTTTTCCAGATTTTTTACTGTGAAATATTTTATTCAGTCAACCGTTAAAAGTTATCATCTTCTGGAATAAATTACACAATTACAGAATTTTATGAGTAATATGTGTTTGTTTAGGATATTTGGAAATTATGTAAACAATTTTGATTTATTAAACAATTTTTATACGCTGTAAATCGTAAAAATATATAATTTTCTGGAATTATTGACCGTAGACAATGATTGTTCTGAGTTGAAGTGTTTTTGAAAGGCAATTTGATACTATTTAAACAATTATTATGACTTGCTCCTTCCTGTAGAAATGATGTGGAAAATTTCAGTTTGAATCAAGAAGATTAGCTTGCCACCAAAAAAGGAGAATTTGAAACAAAAAACATATATGTAGAAGAAATATTGATAAAGTATTTCAACTTTAACCTTCAATAAGTGGATTTTTTTCAAAAAGCTCGAAAAATTCATGTGATCCTAGCCCGGTACCTTTTCTCACAGATTTTCCTTTTCAATATGTTTATATAATGCGCGCTGTTTTCTTGAAAAAAATCAATTTTTAATGTTTGAACAGGATTTTGAATAAAATGAAGTCTTTAATGGTTTTATTTCATAAGTGAACTATGGTACGCATTTTTCTAAATGTTATGTGTTACAGTGGTTTATTGTCCTTAATGCACACTTATTACGTGTATACTTTTTTTTAGTTTAGGGTAAAAAGCCTGAAAACTGTATTTTATATTCTTTTTTGGTTAGAATATTTGATTTGATTTGGATGGTACAAAATAAAGAACACGTATTTTATCACGTTATTGTTTGTTATTCATTTCACATTGACTTTTCTCGGCAGTTTTAGATGATTCAAAGAACTTTAACTTTTTTTCGTCACATACATAGCTTATAACCAAATATAATTATAATTATAGTTATACCTTCCATTCGAGATGAAAATGTAATAATTATAATGATCATAAGAAAAGATATAAAGTGATATACTTATCTCTGAAGGACAATCTTGAAACTAATTAAGTCGTCATCTCATATACAGGTAAGGCAATGACTACTTACGTATATATGTGTACTCTGATGATGCAATAGAATATTCTTTACTTACATTTGTTAACCCAAATATTCACTGGAGCATTATTTAGTTTTTTCTCTACTTTTCGAAAATGAGGATGGTCTATACTTTCGTTTTCACTTTGCCGGTCATCTTCAATTCTATTGGTGAATATAATAATATAGTATATCTATCATTTTTATTATATGTTATATGATACATGCATGAATATGACCATTTCTCAGGCCTGTGGAGAGAACATAATTTCCCACTTTCAGCTTATATTCATATAATGGCCATTTGTATATTTATGTCGTCAAAAATTATGACGTCATAGACATATCATGGCCATTACATACCTACGAACTTGAAAAGCGGCACTTGAGGTCAGCTCCTACGTCTCTCACTGAAAACATACATGCATCAATAATGTCCCTGTTCTTCCCTTTTGTGCATAGTATATTACTAAGCCTGCAACAAAGAAATTTATTTTGGCATTATAATAGAATCTGTAAACAAATAGTTGAATTTTCAACCTACAGAGACGAATTTATTCGGGGATAGTTGAATCATCAAACTGAATTGCTCAATTTAAAACAACAAGATCAGTTTCAACGAAAAAAGATCAAAAAAGAAGTATTTTGAAAAAAATAGTTTATTTTCACAAAATCTTCTTTGACATCATAAGAATTATTTTTAAAAAATGGTACTAAAATTATCTAGAAGTGACTAACGTGTATTAATAATAAGAATTATGTTATTTTGAATTTAAATGTATTTTAAAGGACGTACAATGCAACTTTGCTCAGCTCGTGTGGACAATTAGAGTTTAAAAGACTCAGCCAATACTGACTATTGACTGTCGTGATTGCTGGCTGACCCATGATTGATATAAAAAGTAAAGTGATAAAAAAGTAAATGATAAAACGTATACAACCCCTGATAGAGCCAAAAAGTCTAAGTCAAGCAGTAATAGAAGTTATATAAACAGGTAATCTAAGATGCAGGTATGATTGAAAGTCCGGATTGAGTTTAAGTTGCGGGAAGACTTGGAGACTACTTGAATTGAGGGATCTTTCATAGTTAGAACGCCAGAGATAGTCAGAAAAGTTATTTACAAAAACATTAATGTTTTCATCGAGTGACAGATTGCAAGTCAAAATATAATCTAGTTATAATTTCAATTAAAGTTACTTTTCTCAAAATTTTATCAAGATCTCTCAAAAATTACATGTAAATAAGAATCAATTTGAAATAAGAAAGCATGATTCATGAGATTGAAGTCATCGAGTATTTATTTTAGAAATCACAATTAATACGTGTGTAAAGAACACACATACAAGACACATACAACTGCATTCCATAAAACTTAAATTAGTTAAAATTATGACTGTGAAATATGGCACGAAATTAGAAAATTCAAGAGATGTCATTGATCACCTGCAGTTGAAATAGGTACTCAATGACTAATATACGTTGAGACGATCTCGTTAATTGCGCTGAGGAAAACTGCCATTGTCGCTCCGCTCTCGCTCGCAAATTATCCCAGGTGTAAAATGCTTCAATGGTATAAATAGCGGCCAGATAATTATGACATAAATGGTTCGCGTGGATGAATTTGAAACAGTATTAGATTGTTATATGGCTTATATCACATTTTCGGCGGCCAGGCGATTAAATGTGAAGTCAGAGTGGTGGACAAACAGAAGCAAATTGCCAAATAAAAAATAGCACCACACTGCAACACAATTTAAAAAAAACGAACGTATCAATCTGAATCCACGATTGCACAGTTAACAATTTATTGTCTAATTCAGAAACTCCATTGAATATTTATAACTCATAAGCACAAAAATCGTCTCATTGGGATGAACACATTTTTGAGCTGGAGAACCCAGTTATACTTCTGATCGCATTCAGGCTTTAAGGACATTGTCTTCAATTTAAGATGACATTTTTTAGGAGAACAAAATCTCAGGGAAGATCTTAGCAATACTGTTTACAAAGGCGATTCCCTTGTAATTATAAGGATCAGATTTATCGTTCTTTTTATACAACAAAAATATATGCATTTTAGCCCAGCTAGATGAGACGCTTTCCTCAGCCCATATCTCGTCGAAGGTGCACCCTAAGCACTGTACCCAATTTTCTGAAAGGTTTTTGAAAAATTCTTTGGGAATACGATCTTCGCCCGGCCCTTTATTACCTTTACATTTTAATAAAGAGGCTATAATTTTATTAATCGAGATATCACAGTTCAATAAAGGGTGTTCGTTTACAATCCACTGTATGCGAAGAGGAGCCTCAATCGGATAAGGAGAAAAAAGAAGGTCTTGTCATACACGCATGATCATATTGTTAGTCGATGGGGACCGCAACCTAAATCCATTGACCAGTGTGCAAAAATCCTTCGGGTTATTAAAAGCCACTAATGAATTAAGCAGTGAAGATTCGTATTGCCTCTTCCTGGGCTCACGTAACTCCAGAAAAGATTTTGTTTTCCAGGCATTTTGCCCCCTTCGAATTGGCAAAAACCGACCTTTAAAGACATTTAAAGATTTTCTAAGCTTACGGCGCCTGACTCTACATTCTTTATCATCCCAAGGTTTTTTCCATGCGTTTTTCAAAAGCCAATTAGGCTTTGCAAGTAAATGTAACTTATCAGCGAGAGTTAAGATTGTGGTAATTAAATTATTGTTTAGGGCATTCATACCGCCATTGGAGTGCACAGAACTCTTAGAAATAGACATTTCGTGTATAGAAGAAAAATTACGGTTAGCATTCCGAATTACTTTATCATATAAAAACGAGTCTTTATTTACATTTATATTCATCTGTATGAAATACGAAACATCAACCCGAACCACTTCATAACAAATTCCACAAATAAAAACAAAACAATGTGTTGTGTTAAATTCAAACACAGTGAGCCTCAATCATTTTCAACCTGACAGTTATGTGGCACAACTTTTCTTAGAAGAGTTTTTCTATTATGATTTCAAACTATTTTGTACTAATAAAAAAAAGTTTCCAGCTCTTTTTGAAATTTCGTCAACAAGAAACATGAATCCTCTCTTTCGTTTTGCAGAATTGAGTTCGCAGTCAAGCATAGATTCACTTGATACTCCCCGCCCGGTTCACTGTCGCTCTTCTCCTTCTCGTCATATGCCTGAGGCTCCTGATGAGCATCCTTTTCGTGCGAGGGACAGGTCACCTTCTTCTCCTAAAGTACTTGGATATGAACTTCGACAACTTGGATACGTTCGGCTTATTCCCCGTAGAAATCCGAACATACGATTCGAATTTCGAAGATACGCTTTTCCTGCTGGTTATCCAATTAGATTGCGAACAGAAGAATACATCTATAATCCCGTGCCAGCCCAAGAACATATTGTATTATCAGCATCCAATGGTGACATTTTTGCAATAGTAGAGCATAGCTGTGTTTTTCGTGGAATATATTCGTCAAATAGAGTTCATGCGAGACTGAAAATAAATATGATAAGCGGCGAAGTTGATAATTTGACCCCAGATGAAAGGCGATATTGTCCAGTAGGGAAACGTTATCCAATCTTCCCCAACAATTTTATTAAAGCTTTAGCAAATGACGATTCACTACAGTCTGAATCGAGTCCTGATAGCGAACGTAACCCTGGTTCTTCTCTTTCGAATAAACGACATTTACCGGAACGGACTTCTCCTCAGGAGCATCTTCTTCATGCCAAGGCCAGGTCACCACCTGGGTGGCCGCCTTTTCCTAAAGTACTTGGATATGCACTTGAACAACTTGGATACATTCGGCTCATTCCTCGCACAAATCAGAATCTGCGATTCGAATTTCGAAGATATGTTTTTCCTGCTGGTTATCCAATTAGATTGCGAACAGAAAAAAGGAGCTTTATTCCCGTGTCAAACCAGGAACATATTGTATTGTCAGCATGCAATGGTGACATTTTTGCAATATTAGAACGAAGCGGGCTCCTTCGTCCAATATTTTCATCGAATAGAGTTCATTCGAGACTGAAAATAAATATGATAAGTGGCGAAGTTTATACTTTGACCCCAGATGAAAAAAAATATTGTCCAATAGGCAAACGTCAACCAATCTTCCCCATAAATTTTATTAAAACTTCAGCAAATTACGATTCACTACAGTTCAAATGCAATCCTAATAGCGAACGTAACCCTGGTTCTTCTTCTGACAAACAACATTCACCTGACCGCACTTCAACTCAGGAGGCTCCTCTTCATGCCGGATCCAGGTCCTCTCCCGACAGGCCTCGTTCTGTTCAAGTACTCGGATGTGCAATAGAACAACTTGGCTATGTTCGGCTTATTCCTTGTACAAATCAGAACCGGCGATTTGAATTCCGAAGCTACGTTTTTCCTGCCTATAAACCGATTCAAATGCGAATAGATCATACGAACTATGTGCTTGGGAAAAACCAAGAATATATTGTATTATCAACATCCAGTGGTGACGTTCTTGCAATATTGGATTATAATGGGACTCTTCATGGGATATATAGAACAGATGAAAATGATTCGCGAATAAAAATAAATATAATAAGCGGCGCAGTCGATAATTTCACTGCAGATGAAATAAGGTGTTGTCCAGTAGGCAAAAATGACCCAAACTTCCCAAACAGTTTTACTAAGGCTTTAGCCGATTACGACTCACTAGAGTCGGAATGGAATCCCAATGGCAAACGCTATGCTGCTTCTTCTTCTTGTACGATACAATATTCACCTTACCGGATTTCTCCTCAGTAGCCTTCTCTTCATGCCATGTCTAAGTCTCCTCCGGGAAGGCCTGCTTCTCATGAGGTACTAGGATATGCACTTCGACAACGTGGATATATTCGGATTAATCTCGCCACAAATCAGAACCGGTAATTCGAGTTTCAAAGATACATTGCTCCTGCCGATAAAGAAATTCGATTGCTAGTAGAATGTGGTAAATTTGTTCCCACGCCGAACCAAGAATAGATTATATTATCAACATTGAATTGTGATATTTTTGCAATACTGGAGTATACCGATATTCTTCGTGGAATATATAAGACAGATACAAATAATTCGAGAATGAAAATAAATATGATTGACGGTGATGTTGTGAATATGATATCAAACGAAATAAGGGAAGTTCGTGTAGGCAGATATTACCCAAATCTACCCACACCCTTTTATGTTATTTGTTGCAAATTACGATTCACTGCAGACTGCGTATCACTAATTTAATTGAAAAATTATACAATAAAACAGGGTAATCATTGTAGGTATCTGTAGGTCATTGTAGTATCATTCAGGGTAAAAAGCCTGAAAACTGTAATTTTTAATTCTTTTCGGTTAGAATATTTCATTTGATTTGTAGAGTACAAAATAAAGCACACGTAATTTATCACGTTAATGTTTGTTCTTTATTTCACATTGATTTTTCTCTGCAGTTTTTGATGATTCAAAGAACTTTCCTGTTTAACTTTTTTTTTTACATACATAGTTTATAACCAATTATAATTATAATTATACCTTCCATTTTAGATGAAAATGTAATAATTATAATGATCATAATAAAAGATACAAAGTGATATACTTATCTCCGAAGGACAATCTTAAAACTAATAACGTCGTCATCTCACATATAGGTAAGATAACGATTACTTACGTATATGTGTGTACTCTGATGATGAAATTGATACATTTGTTACTTTAGTTACATTTCTTAACCCACTTATTCACTGAATCATTAATCAGTTTTTCTTCTACTTTGCGAAAATGAGGATGATCTATACTTTCGTTTCCACTTTGGCGGTCATCTTTAATTCTATTGGTGAATATACTAATATAATATATCTATCATTTTTATTATATTTAATATAATACATGCATGAATACGGCCAGTTCTCATGCCTGTGGAGAGAAGATAAAGTCTCACTTTCAGCTTATATTCATATAATGGCCATTTGTACATTTATGACATCAAAAATTATGACGTCATAGACATATAATGGCCATTTCATACCCACGAACTTGAAAAGCGGCACTTTAGGTCGGCTCCTACGTCTCTCACTGGAAAAATACATGCATCAATAATGTCCCTGTTCTTCCCTTTTCTGCATTATATACTACTAAGCTCAAAGAAATTACTATTTAGCATTATAATGGAATTTTTAACCAAATAGTTGAATTTTCAACCTACAAAGACGAATTCATTCGATGATAGTTGAATGATCAAACTGAAAAGCTCAATTTAAAACAACAAGATAATTTTCAACCAATAAACATGCAGTTTTGATAGTATACTGACGAGAGTTCTTGTGTAAAAGAACACAATACCCGTTAATTTAGACACTTTTCTTATCATAATCAAGTGCAACTCTATTATCGAATAGCCAACCATTACCTAAGGTCATTTTATTCGATAAACCGGGAACGACTAGAAATGCTATCGATTTTTCATAATCGCCAATTTGGACATTCAAAAGAACTTGTTTGTTTATTCTGATCGGATTTCTTCCAATAGCCGTTACCAGTAAAACATTTGAGACCGGCAATTTTTAAATTTTTCCATGATTTAGTAAATATTTATAGAATTGTTCAGAAAGACATTTGATCTGACTACCGGTGTCAGTAAGAACAGGAATTGGAAAACTAAAAACGAAAACTAGTACAGAATTTAACATTTTCGCCCTTTTGAGTATTCGGGTGGCTCTCTTTCGTTACACTGATTGGTGAAGTCATTTTAAGGTCCTCGATAAATGCATAAGCTCCCAGGTGCGCCGTTGGACCCCAACGCCGATTCATTATTTAGTTTAAATTATTGGATCGTCCAAAAGTGGGCGGGGTAAAACTGATATCTGGTAGCATAGGCGTATTCGAATTATAATGACAGGAGTTAAGTTGAACCATTACTGCATTCATCAAATGATAACCGTGAGTTTATGCATTGCCATGACCCATATTATTAGAGTGGCATGGATGATGCGCGCACAAACATACGTTTGAATTTCAGAACTGTTTGAAAAATTATTAAACGCTTTTGAATTAGCCTGTAATCCGTGAATATTAAAGTTAAAATCTTTGTTTCCAATTTTATCATTTTGATTTTGATTTTGTTGACGCTTTCAACCATTCCTGCGTTTTTTATGAGTCAAATCAAGATGAGCTAATGCCTGTGTAATTTTATTTACGTCTGAATAATCGATAGCGGTCAACGCTTCACGGAATCTAAATGGAAGTTGCTGAATAATGCTGTAATTGATCTTATATGATTCTAAAGTTGGTAAAAGAGCTGAGCTTCTTTCTACTGCAAAATAAATAAAGCTTGCAGAATTCCCTTGCTGAGATCAAAATGTTTCGCTGCAATATGTGATTTAATTTCAACCCTTATTGGGATCGAATAAAATTCATTCATAAATCTCGTTTTAAAGCGGCAATATTTTCATGGATATCGAACCATGTTCGTATTCTACCTTTAAAAGCATTCTCTACAAGTAGTACTTTTTGTGTTTCAGGGATTTGTTCAGCATTAAAATTTTTTTCTAATGACCCTAAAAATTTATTCGAATTTTGTTCAAGTCTATTTTAAATTTTTGTAATTTAGGATCGATGATCAAATTTCTTAAAAACGTTACTAAATTATTTATAACATGACCCGCATCACCCTTCCTGTTCACGGTTAGACTGCTGATTGGTTGGTTCTCGTAACCTTGTCAGTTTCTCACGTTGAGTATTATTTAATCGCCTCAATTCCTCAATTTCAGCTTGCAAATTATGAAGCGTTTCCTGAGTCATGCTTTTTATTAAATTTCTTTTTACAGAAAATTTATCAGAAGAATCTATTTTCTTATGTCTACATTTAGGTTTTTGTACTTCTTCCTCTAATGGAAAACCTTTAGATTGTGTATTTATTGTCGTATATTTAACATTTGACATTAATAAGAAACAGTTCATTTTATATACAAAAAATTAAGTCCTTTTTTCGGGCGCCAAAATTGTAACGGATTTCTATTATCGTACCTATTTTAAGGCACACCCAGCAATCTCAACAGCCACCTTAGCGCTTACTTGAAGATATCGTAAGCCTACTGTAATTCACCTGTCTCTAAATAGAGGGCATAATTCCACGTTTATGATGGTAAGCCTAGTATTTTATTAGAGAAAAAGTACTATAATGTCTCGACTGAATCAAAGTATCTTAATTCACAGACTTATATTGCGTAAAAAAGAACACTCAGCGTCAGGCTACGAAAAACCGTAGTGTTAGTTTACTAGGCATTATATTTAGATGCAAATAAAATTCTTGAAACAGCACCAAATGTAATATTCGCAGCAGGCATTCTTTTTATAAACTCTTTATAAAAAATACCCGAACCTAATGTGTTAACGCCGAGATAGACGAATTCGCTCACCGCTTCCAGCAGAGCCTGTGCGTAGAAGAATTTTTATTCACATGGCCGACCTTTGCGGTATAACTTAACTTTTGATTTAGCTTCGCTGACGGTTAAAACATTGCTTATACAGTATTGCGCGATAATGTTGATTTTTACTTGATGGTCAGCCTGATTGTACGCGAGTACGACTATATCATTAGCGTAAGCAAGCAGGGTAACGTCACATAATTGATCTATTGAAATTCCATGCATACCGTGATTTCTTAAGTACTCGTCTAGATAATATATGAAAAGCACAAAAAGGAGGGGACTAAGGATCTCTCCTTAAAACACCCCACAAGTTACCTTCACGGACCAAACCAGACCCTCGTAAGTCCGAATGGTCATGTCAGCGTTATCATAGAGATTTTTTATAATTTGTATCTTAGCAATACTGTTTACAAGGGCCATTCCCCGCTAATTATGAGGATCAGATTCATCGGCCCTTTTATACAAGATAAATACATGCATTTTAACCCAGCTAGCTGAGACTCTTTACTGGGCCTAAATCTCGATCAAAGATGCGCCCTAAGAACTGAATCCAATTTTCTGAAAGGTTTTTGAAAAATTCATTGGGAATCCTATCCTCGCCTGACGCTTTATTACATTTAAATTTTGATAAAGAGGCTTTAATTTCATGAATCTAGATGTCACAGTTCAATAAAGAGTGTTCGTTTACCACATTGTCTAAGCTTAGGGCGCCTGATTCTATATTCTTCATCATCCCAAGGTTTTTCCCCAGGAGTACGCCATTTAGGCTTTCCAAGTAAATGTACCTTATCAGCGACAGTTGAGACTGTCATAATTAAATTATTATTTAGGGCATTTATTCCGCCGTTGGAGTACACCGAGTTTTAAGAAATAGCCATTTCCTGTACAGAGGTAAATTTACGATTACCATTCCATATTATTTCATTATATAAAAATGAGTCTTTATTTGCACTTGTGTCTATCTGTATGGAATACGAAATATCAACCCGAACCGAATTCAGAATAAAATCCTCAAATAAAAACAGCACAATGTTTTGTGTTAATTTTAAACACACTGAGCCTCAATTATTTTCAACCTGAAAGTTCTGTGGCACAACTTTTCTTTGAAAAATCGTTTTCTCATGATTTTAAGGTATTGAATACCAAAAACAAAAAATAAAGTTTTAAGCTCTTTTTTAAATTCGTTCAACAAGAAACATGAATCCTCTCTTTCTTTTTGCAGAATTAAGTTCGCAGTCAAGCAGAGATTCCCTTGATACTCCCCGACCGGTTCAACCTCGCTCTTCTCCTTATCATCTTATACCTGAGGCTCATGAGGAGCATCCTCTTCGTGAGAGGGCCAGGTCGCCTCCTTCTCCTAAAGTACTTGGATATGCGCTTCGACAACTTGGACATATTCGGCTTATTCCCCGAAAAAATCAGAACCTACGATTCGAATTTCGAAGATACGTTTTTCCTCCTGGTTATCCAATTAGATTGAAAACAGAAGAAAATAGATTCATTCCCGTGCCAAACATAGAACATATTGTATTATCAGCATCCAACGGTGACACTTTTGCAATATTAGAGCATAGCGGGCTTCTTCGTGCAATATATTCTACAAATAGAACTCATGCGAGACTGAAAATAAATATGATAAACGGCGAAATTTATCATTTGACCCCAGATGAAATGCGAGATTGTCCAGTAGGCAAACGTCACCCAGTCTTCCCCAACAGTTTCATTAAAGCTTTAGTAAATGACGATTCACTACAGTCTGAATCTAACCATAATAGCGAACGTAACCCTTGTTCTTCTCTTTCTGACAGACAGCGTTCACCTAACCGGACTTCTCCTCAGGATTATCCTCTTGATATCAAAGCTTGGTCACCTCCTGGGTGGCCGCCTTTTCCTAAAGTACTTGGATATACACTTAAACAGCTTGGATACATTCGGCTTATTCCTCGCACAAATCAGAATCTGCGATTCGAATTTCGAAGATACGTTTTTCCAACTGGTTGTCCCATTAGATTGCGAACAGAAGAACACAGATATAGTCCCGTGTCAGCCCAAGAACATATTGTTTTATCAGTATCCAATGGTGACATTTTTGCAGTATTGGAGCATAATGGGGTTCTTCGTGGAATATTTTCGTCAAATAGAGCTCATGCGAGACTGAAAATAAATATAACAAGCGGCAAAGTTTATACTTTGACCCCAGATGAAATAAGATATTGTCCAGTAGGCAAACGTAAACCAATCTTCCCCAGACATTTTATTAAAATTTCAGCAAATTGCGATTCACTAGAGTCCAAATGCAATCCTAATAGCGAACTTAACCCTGGTTCTTCGTCTTCCGACAGACAACATTCACCTGACTGGACTCCACCTCAGGAGCCTCCTCTTCGTGATGTGCAATAGAACAACTTGGCTATGTTCGGCTTATTCCGTACACAAATCAGAACCAGCGACTTGAATTTCAAAGATACGTATTTTCCGCCTGTAAGCCGATTCAAATGCGAATAGATCATATAAACTATGTGCTTGGGATAAACCAAGAATATATCGTATTATCAACATCCAGTGGTGAAGTTTTTGCAATATTGGATTATAGTGGGACTCTTCGATGAAAATAATTCGCGAATAAAAATAAATATAATAAGCGGCGCAGTTTATAATTTGACTGCAGATAAAACAAGGTATTGTCCACCAGGCAAAAATCACCCAATCTTCACAAACAGTTTTATTAAAGCTATAGCCAATTACGATTCACTAGAGGCTGAATGGAATCCCCATGGCAAACGCTATCCTGGTTCTTCTTCTTGTGTCAGAAGATATTAACCTGACCGGACTTCCCCTCAATAGCCTCCTCTTTATGCCAGGTCCAAGTCTCCTCCGGGCAGGTCTGCTTCTCATGAAGTGCTAGGATATGCACTTGGTCAACGTGGATATATTTGGATTACTCTCGAGGCAAATCAGAACCGGCAATTCGAGTTCCAAATACACGTTTTTACTGTCGTTAAAGAAATGCTATTGTTAGTAGAATATGGTAAATTTGTTCCCACGCCAAACCAAGAATATATTGCGTTGTTAACATTGATTGATGATATTTTTGCAATACTTGAGTGTGTTGATATTCTTCGTGAAATATAGAAGACAGATAGATGTGATGTTGAGAATATGTTATCAGATGGAATAAGGTTATGTCATGCAGGCAGATATTACCCAATCTTTCCACACCTTTTTATAAAATTTGTTACAAATTACGATTCACTGCAGACTATGTATCATTAATTCAATAACAAAATGTTAAAATACAACAGAACAATCCTTGTAACCTAAATCTGGATCAAAATTAAATTAAATCATTACAACATCATTATATTTTCCTTCTTCGAATTTTCATCTGACTTATTACATATGAATATATATATATATAATAATCTGAAAAATTGCACCCGCTCCCAGCGAAATCGCGGTAACATTTCAGATGTAACCACGTCTCACGATCGTGAGATAGGTGGTTACAGTCTGCGACGAATTCAATACGATCATCTGGCAAAAGTCATGTGTACCCGGAGGACACGGAGCAACGCGCAGGGATATTTTTCAGGCTATTCACCAGTGAAACCCTGGCACCTCCAAGAGCGCCAATGATCAAGGTGATTAGCTTATCAGAATATTCCGTGTATAACCATCGCAATTTCCTCATAAGTTCTTTATACCTCTCTTTCTTTTCAATCTCCTAGGCTATGACGTTTTTGTCAGCTGTTGCCGAAAACACGATAACGACCATGGTTCGTTTCTCAAAGGCAAGAAAACTATGTCAGGCCTCGAGTGCGCATCAGAAACAATTGTCGAGCATGCGAAGTTCCAGTATATGCGGCACTTCTCATTTTCGACCGTTGCCTCTATTTCCCTGGAAGCGTTTAGCGGAGCGGTATTTGGGCTAATGCCGTCAGAGTGACGAAAAAGGTAATAAAGCACTCTTACTGCCGCATTTGGCCTTTGAACGTAGGTAGTTTCCGCATGAGTTAAACAACTAGTTAATATCTGTCCTGGATGCTTGGGGTGTGCATGACATGCTCTGCAGCTATCATCGGGAATGTCTTGGCTCAAAATGTGGCGACGGTATGCTAGACTGAAAATGACATCGTGTTCACATGCCAAAATGAAACGCTCCGTGGCCCACTTCAATCCGGGTGATTTAAGGAAAGAAAACGTTAGCTTATAGGACATCGACAGATCCTCCATATTTCTGTGGAAGATGCGGTGCATTTTGCTTGTCAAGAAGCTGTTCGCGGAAGTTTTTCTCCTGCACTTTCCCTATCCGGGACTTCAGGAGTGAGTACTCGAGATAGATAAGATTGGATGCATTTTGCTCAACCCTGATGTTGAAGTCAAAGCGAGTGTTTCAGCAGCCTCCTCCGCTGCTTTATACAGTACCGCCCCTTTGCCCAATTCTTCGTGTTTGCTGACCATTTTAAGAAAAGGGTCTTGTCCATTTGCGACTATATGTGCTGTACACAGAAAAATTCTGTTGTAAAGACATTCAAGATTCAGTATTTCGCGACCACCTTGACGGCGTGAAATGTATAGTCGCGGAACAGAAGATTTAAGGCGCATGCTTTTGTTCATGTGCATAACCTTTCGGTACCCGATATCGAAGGATCTAAGCTCGTCCTTCGTC
>CAKNWW010345969.1:0-16410 GCA_932074435.1 Andricus kollari
TTATGAAAATATGGATATTCTTGGTATTAAAAAGCTACGAAGCGAAAAGGAGCTGTGAATTGACGGGAAATTCGGTTTTTCGTTTGAACATTTTTCTAGTTTTTTATGTGTGTCTGAAAAAAATCCGCAGATTCAGAAGAACGCGAGTCCACATTAAGGTGGTCCAAAAATGCATTGGAAAATTTTTTTCTTCGAATTTTCTTGCATATCGCCCCCAAATTTGTTCGAATCAGAAAAATAAATAAATGCGTTTAATAAAATGATATTCAGATTTGTGGGTGATTTTAAACCAATGTATTTAGATTGTTACATTTTCTGAAAAGTGAATTAGTTTGGACGTCTGGTTTTTAATTGTGAATCTTTTTCATGCTCATTTTCATAAGATTATTCCTGAAAAAGTAGATTTCCTTTCGACCATCAATAAAAAATGATATTCGGAGTTTCCACCAGCCCCATGAAGCTTAACACATATTTCCCAAAAGAAAAAAAGACGTTTTTGTACATTTAATTCAGAATCATCAATGTTAGGTGAATCGAGTTGAAACTCAACATTGCTCTTCACGATCGTCTATAGAGTACAAATGAATAATTATTTTTTAAATATCACCCCCGTATTTTTGTTTTAAATGGTCCCATAAACACCCCATAAGTGAAAAATTGGGTCTTGCGAGTTTCTGGTGCTAATTATGATTTTTCCTTGGTTTTATTTAATACAAATAGTTTCCAATACATAAAATACTACTTTCCACTGATAATTAGATGTTCGCATACATTGTTTAAATAATTTATTATTGTGTTAAGCAATTTTATCTTATAATGCAGTTAGAAAGTCGCGGTTTTTCTGAATTTTATAATTAGCGTGAAATGATAAATAATGCAAGTTAACAAAAATAATTGTTTTAACAATTTACTATCGTTTAAAACTATCTTCAATCAGTTAATTGCTATAAAGTTGCGGTTTTTCTTAAATTTATAACTTTTGCTTTGGTTTTTTAGTTATGAAAAAATAATAGATAAACAATAGAGAGAATAATTTTTTAAGCAATCTTTTTTTTTGCGAAGAAATTTTTCTGAAATAAAACAGATATTTGAAATATTCTTCAAATTTTCTACATGGATCATATTATAAATGTAAAGTTTCTGTGAAGTAGTTACTGATAACTAAAAAGTCAAAGAAAAGCTGAAAATTTCAGAAAAACCCGCAAATTTTCAGCATTTCTCTGAAAGAAGTTATAAACCATAATGAATTGTCTAAAAAATTATGTTTATTAACTTACATTATTATCTCACTGAGTAAAAAATAGAAAAAAAGTTAACAAATTTCAGAAAAAACCGCAATTATTATAGGGGAAGATAGTTAAAAACAATAATAATTTGTTCAAACAAGTATTTATGTTGAATTTCAGTCACTATTACCATACTCACTTCAGGTGAATTCACGTGACTTCAGAGATTTCAGAAGTTTTCAAGAGACTTCAAGTGAATTCAAGTGACTTCGGATATTTCAGGAGACTTCAAGTGACTTCAAGTGAATTCAAGTGACTTGAAGTGAATTTAAGTGACTTGAAGTGAATTCAAGTGACTTCAAGAGACTTCAGATATTTCAGGAGATTTCAAGTGACTTCAGGAAAATTCAAGTGACTTCAAATGAATTCAAGTGACTTCAAGTGACTTCAAGTGACTTTAGATATGTCAGGAGACTTCAGGAGATTTCATTACAAGTGTACACCTGAATTCACGAGTTTTCAACCCCACGTGAGAATGTAAAAAATATTCTTTCAAAAGTCCAAATCATGTTCTGGAGATTAATTTAACAAATATTAGAAAAACCTATGTGAAAACCTTTCAGATATCATTCACATTTCAAATTATTTATAGTTTTCAATTTCTAAGCCTAATATCTGTTTCTTTTACAAGCCATGAATTAAAATGTTCTTAAATGAAAAAAAGCGTTAAGAAAATTCTTACCCACTTAAAAAAAAAAGAAACTCTATTTCCCTTCGGCCGTAAACGGTCATCATGGGAATACGTCATACGACTTTTTCAATGAAATATTCTAAACGTAAAAGTGATAAATGTACAAATAGTAATATTTCTCAAATGTAGAATGTATTTTCTCAGTCATGCTCCATTCTTTTGTCGATTCACGGCCCTTCAGTTTCACAAAATAAAATAAAATATCCTAAATTTCAGGTTAGTAGTACTCTAAACTCAAATTTCGGACAGGTGTTTGTATTTCGTGAAACTGAAAGGTCTTCAACCAATAAAAGGATGAAGAAACAGAATTGAGCAAATGAATTCTACACTTGAAAAGATTACTATGCAGACCCTTGTAACTTACCTTCACGTTTAGGAGATTTTCTCCAAAAAGTTGTATGCATTTTCAGTACAATGCACTAACCTTCCTGACGGCTGCGATTTCCACCTAGCCTAGCATATCGTCGAGGTACCTCATGCTGCAAGACTCAATATGCCGCGAAAAATTTGAGTCGTTTTTTGGTTCTCTTGTATTGATTTTTAGTTCGCAAATTGTTTTACGTCAACAAAAACTGTTGAAAAACACTGGCATCATGCATGATATGCAAATGCGTGTCAATGATGCTAACGGACTGCGTCTTTTTCAGCTGTGCAAATCGGGGTCGTCTGAATGGTTTCCAAATGGAATGCATAATATTGCGCAATATACTTGACTGTGTACTCGTGCACTGCTTTTCTTCCGTGGCGAGAGTCGCAACCATCTATCGCTCCTTAAGCCTAGAAACTGCCTGGACAGCAGTTCTAGGAATTATTAAGTCGATTGCAAATCGACCCGCGCTTTTCGACACACGCACAGTTGAAAAAGTTTCGTACAGGCGGCGCATCGATACAAGAACGGGACAGCCCATGAATGTCGCTTGACCAAAATATCCTACCCACTCGCGGTAAAGGTGGGGGCCCCTCCAGCGTGGAAATAAAAGATTCGTGACGTTTTAACGTCAGGGAAATAGGCGAGACTTCACTGTAATTATTATCAGAATGTAAAATTTAAAAAATTTTATTTGCCTTCCATTTTATTCCAATCTGAATATTGTCGTCTTGAATGCTTTAAAGTTTAAATTTACTTGTTTAATTATGACAATAATTTTAAGTTGGAAAGGCTCTGAAATTAAAAATAATATATCTAATATACGTCTACCAAACGAGATATGTTGATGACAATTTGCATACAATCAGAGTGAGTTTCCCAGAGCCTATTGTGAACTTCACATACTTTTTTAGGGATTAATGACACTCTCTTTTGGAGTATTCCAATAAAAATTAGTAAATGTACAGTTTAATATTTTAAATAGTGATTTTTGCAATAGTGACGCTATATCCTGGCTTTCTATTGTTTTGCTGAAAAATAAATAATATAACACCAAACTTTACAATAGACATTTTTTCCGTTTAAAAAATACCTCCCCAAACTAAAAAAGCATTGCTCTGAACTTCTAAATGATGAAATTTATAAATCATATCGAATGGTGCCCTCACGCCCACATACCGTGCAAAACAACTTAAACTTTAGAGGGCAGTATTCCCTTTCATGGCCTGCGGTTTGACGGTTATAGCAACGCGTGATATAAAAAAACAACCTCTCTGTGTCATCTTTCATCGCCCCACACCACAGCAAACTCTTCTCGACAACATTTTGTGATCTTCCTTTCGAAAGGATCTCGTAAAACTCCTCTGGCGAGACTTCGATAGGCCGCTCCGGTGGTACTTTCGCCTCCACTGCCTTCTGCCTGAGAGACTCCTAATTTTCTTGCGTCAAAATTATAGGCAGATCTTGCAGCTCCTCTGCTGCTCCATGTCCTGGTTCATAAACTTCGATTCCGGGAATAGTAAAACCATTTTCCTTAGAAGCCACTTTACGACGGATCATCGTTATGGCTTCCTTCGTGGTAATCCGGAGACTCTCTCGATCCTGTATCAGACAGTGTTTCCTCCTTCCTCTAATCAGACCGCCCTCCACTAGTCGGAAAACGGAAGGCGTCGAAGCCCTCTGGCCTATACAGTTTGACTATCCGCCTTAATTGAGGAACCATGAATGGTATGGGTCTCAGATTTTAAACGATTAATCGCATCACCAACTCCTTGAGCACGTGTTCGGTTAGGGGATCGAAAGCTGCTCCCACACTCGTCTAGACCGCCAACGCGTACTACAAACATAGAGGGTCGATTTAGGGTTTCGGCCTTTCGAACCGTCGACCATTTACCCACTGCTTTGACATTTGACGTCGTGCCGGCTCTTTTCCTTTCCATTCTTGCATTCCCAGGTTCGCGTTCTGGAGCCTACGACCAACCGAACCGCTTCTGATGTTGAAGGACATCAGTATTTTACCTTATTGAAATTAAAGAGCACATGCAAGTCTCAATGCAGTGGGCAAATAATAAAAATAAAAAGTCAAATCGGAAGAAACATGCAAGAGTAAAACCATTTAACGTTCATGATATGGTTTAAGGTCTTTAATATTGAAAGCGCCGTGTGCCCCATCATTTTCATTTTCCAATTCATACACAGGGCGCGAATGTAGTGAGTGGGACAGGATGTGCAAATGGAGGCAGAAAAGATAGGAGGAGTAACATCTAAGCTTTTGTCGATAAGGATGAGATGGGAAGAATGAAAGAAAGAGTAAAAGACTTGCTAGTCGAAAGAGAGGAGGGTATGGTTGTATCGGGGGGACTTCAATGTGAGGATGGGGAGGGAAGCGGGCCTTTACAGGCAAGGGAAGAGCTTCGAAAGGAAATCGAAAGGTAAGGTAGTATATAAAAAACGGGAGATTCTAAGGGGCTGGATGGAGGATAGAGGCTGGGCGGTGGCGAATGGTATGGTAACAGGGGCTGAATACTGTGAATACACATACATTACTAAGGAAGGGTATCGGTGATAGACTATGTAGTAGTAGAATCGGCGGGAGGCAGTGTGGAGAAAAAGTTTCGACGGGGGAGAGGGTGAGCTGGATGAGGGAGTTGATAGAGAAGTATTAGGAGCAGTTGGGGAAGGTGCGCTTTGAAGGGTATTCGGTGGAAGAGATATGGGAGGATTTGAAAGAGAAAGTGAAAGGGTGTGTGCAAAACAAATAAGGAAGGGGCTTAGATTGATGTGTGAGAAGAAAGAACGGGAAAAGGAGAAAGATCTGGAAGAGGAGTTGGGAAGTATTAGGAAGCGTAGAGTGGCGATAAGTGAGAAGATGGGTGGTGAGGAGTGGAGGGAGTTTTTTAAAGAATCATTTCGGGGCTTAGATTTAAGGAAGAGAAATGATGGGGGTAGAAGAACGAGAGAGGTAGAGTTGGAGGAGTTGAATTACGAGGAGATAGAGAAACAGATAAGGAAGTTGAAAAATTCAAAGGCAGCAGGGCTGGATGGAGTAGAGAACGAAGCGTGGCTGTTTAGTACACAAGAGGTTAGGGAGAGGCTGAAGGAGGTTCTTGACATTTTGGTTTTATAAATTCATAATGAACGTGATAATATTTGTCCTCGGAAAGAAAAAAAAAATTCCCGGTTTTATCTCGGTTTGCAAACATTTTGCACCGTCAATAAAATTAAAAAGTTTGAACTCTGAAGCTAAAATTTTTTCCATTTGAAGGAATAAAAAATAACCATCTAATTGAAAATGGTATCACTTTCAATGCTCTAAATTAAAGAATCAATCAATGAACTTTAAAAGTTTTTAAATTATATTATTTTAAGCAGTTCCTTTAAATTTTTTTAAATTAAAATTTTGTCTGAACTTCTAAATATTTTAATAAATGTTAAATGCTAAATATTTTTATCAAAAATCTTTAACTTCAAAAGCTTTTGATTTTTCATTGTTCTAGTTTTCAAGACTGTATTATCCACATAGACTACATTATCCACATAGACCACATTATCCACATTATTCACATTGAACACATTATCACTTGTTTTTCAAGATTTTTTTTTATAAACCCACAACTTTCCATCTAATTTTTTAAAAGAAATTTTCCACCTCTCAGATCCTTCTACGTTCCCTCAGTGATACCATATTTTTATAAAATAGACTGTTCTGAGACACCCGTTTTCACTTCTTCTAACAGATTATATGTTCCTTCGAACGATAAATGCTTCCTCTTACTGTCCTTTGACATTTTTGTAATACCGAAACACTGAAAGCGAATCAGAAGCGATCTAAACCGAATGTCCTGCGACATTTTTACAACTGACTGAAAATGACTGAAACAGACGACGCGATTAACCGCCGCGGGTACTGCCTGTTTTTTTCATACATCCCTGCGTTGTTGCGGAGTTGCTCCGCCGACCACGCAGTGACTTTCTCTCGCCCCCTTGCACTGCCTTACCTGTTCTATCGGGAACTGATAAAGTGGGACTGCAATGTATAGCTTCCTTCCATGGTTCCTTTCCAAATTGTCGCTTGACAGCGACCATCTAATCAAAATTAGCAATGCTTGCAAAAATGCCCTAACTGACTTATGCATTCGTACCTTCGAGTCGATCACACTTAAAATTCTCATAGCAGTTTTTTACTACTTCTTGTACGGACTAGAAGTACTAAGGAATCCGGAAAAAAACGGTTTCTCTTGCCCGTCTGCACTCGACGCGTAATTGAACTGGGCCGCGACGTCCACTATAATTAAAGCTAGTGATTGACCAGTAATGACGTTTTCAAACTGTACCACAGACCCGATCCCTTTTTTTTTGATGAGATATCAACGGACGTCGCCCTTCAAACGATAACGCGCCAAATGACCGGTCGGATTATGAAAATTATGCAGCCATCCTAAACTGTTGTGATCCGTAATAAACATGAACCACGCCTAATTTATATCTGCTTGCGTCCGTTTGAAGCATAAAGGTGATTTGAAAATCTAGGCTTACCAAAATTGAAGAAGATGTAAGTGCTTTTCTAATCGCCTTATATACCGCTTATTTTTCCTCCGCCGAATCCTAGTAGTTACCTACACTAACGTGTAGGTCAACTGTTGAATATTGCGCAGCACGGGATACATCAGGACGGTTACCGCCCATTCGCATTAGATTAGAAAACATGTTTATTCACGCGATATCCCGAGCACCTCGCAAAATCAGAACTGCATGCCTCTGTAATTTAAAAAAAACCGCGCAATGGAAGAAAAAATGCTGCTTCCGTCAGAATATTTTTCTCTGAAGGAACTTGAAGATTAGTTATACTTAAATCAATAGACGAGATGTAATAGGTCGACCGTAATTGATCCAAGATTTTTCAATGGAAAGGAAGAAGATACTCGTTGACCTTACATACTTTGCTGACCTTAAACAAGTTCATGCCTATACGATATGCACCCTTAGGTCTTTTCACCACTATCACTGAGCTAGACCACCCTGAACTGGATGGTTGGATAAAATCTTCGGCCAGTTATCGGTCCAACTCGTAATACATATTTCTCAATATAAACGTGAAAATTCAATAGTATGTTTGCTTCATTAAACAGGCCCTATGAATCAATTTTATCTTTCACAAAGTGGATTCTACCGTATTTGGGAGAGGGCGAGAGAGGGAGAGAGTTGGAGAGGGAGAGAGAAGGAGAGAGAGGGAGAGGGGGTAGGGAGATAGATGTAGAGAGAGGGAGAGATTTAGAGAGGGGGAGAGTGAGAGAGGAAGATCGGGAGAGTGAGGAAAACAGAGAGTGGGGTAGAGAGGGGGCATAACTCTGTATTATTACAAACTTGCAGACTACGGATTAAGGTATTAAACAACAATAATCATCAAACTACAGATAGAAAATAATAATTGCATTCATGATGGTATGTTATTTCGCATATCCCAATAACACGCAATAGCATAACTATATATCTTACTTACACTCTGTAAATTCATAAAAATGCTTATTTCTGCATCTCTAACAGATACGCAATAACCTAACTTTTAAACAGAGAAACCGTCTCAGTTTCTATCACAGTGGCTGGAAAACCATTCTAGAGCGTTTTCGCCGTTACAATAAAGGACCTTTGATATGAAACCATTCTACTTTGTGGAACTGTGAGTCCTTCAAGGTTTCTGACTTCCCTATCAGTGACAGCCGCCCTTTCTACAAATTGGTCATACAAGTATTCTGGACGACGCGATTTTGATATACCATAAGTAATAAGGCTTATGAAATATTTTCTTCAACTAACAACACTCAACTACCCAAGCCTTTTACAATATGGTTTTATATGCTCATCAGGCTAAACTCGTCTAGAAATTTTACCGACTTCTTTACCTCAAGCCAATGTGGGAGTAAGGGTTAATTATATATTTAGAACCTTCAAGTATTAGCGCTTTGTTCTTGCTTGCATAAATTTAAGCTTGTTAGTTTATGACCATTCATATATCGCCCTTACATCTTGATTAATTAGATCAATAGTTTCGTTGATTTTATCTGGACTGCACTGGATGTATATTTGAAGATGATCCGCAAAAAGCATATGAAATGAGTACTTGATAACAGATGCAATATCATTGGTGAAGAGAATAAATAGCAAAGGCCCAAGCACAGAGCCCTGTGGAACGCTAGTGCCAATTTCTCCCCATTCCGATCTTTCTCCGCTTAATCCAACGACTGATTTTTGACGGCCTGAAATGTATGATGACAACCACTTAAGTACTGAAGCCGAGAATCCATCATTCTTAAGTTTTAATAAAAGAAGCATATGAGCGACCATATCAAATGCTTTACTAAAATCAAACAGGACCATAATTTTTACCATTCGGTTATCAATGCCTCTTCGAATGTCGTCACTGACCGTGAGCAATAGCGTCTGCGTACTGAAACAATGTCTATAACCTGACGGACAAGCACTCAAGCAGTTATTAGATTCAATGTATTCAATCATCTGATCATAAACAGTTCTTTCCAATGCATTCGAGAGGCAACAGAGGATTGCTATAGGATGATAATCTCCAGCATGTAGAGGAGCCTTAATCTTGTTAATAGGGTTTATGACAGCCTTCTTCCACTCTTCAGGAAAAACGGAGGTTTGTAACGATGAGTTAAATAAACGGAGTATGTGTGGAAAATTAACTGGTAAAGCCTTTACAACAGAGCTTATAGACTAACCATCAACCCCTCTAGCCTCTGTTTTTATGTTATCCAGGCTCTCAATAGGTGAAAGGGGTCTTGAAAACAGAATCGACAATCCTTAGAAGGAAAATTCAGGAGGTCAGTGAGCCCTGACTCTGTTACATTATATGCAGAGTTACCACAAATAGAAAGAAAGTAGGCATTCATTTCATTTACTGAACATATAAGTGACAACTCTTCACACCTAGGTCTGACGAATCCCAGAGCCCTTAATTCCTCCCACAGATTTTTAGAATCATTTACGCTATCCAATCTTGTTGCCATATAAAGGTCCCTTGCTTCATTAAGCTTTCGAGTGACGCCCTTTCTCAAAGTCTTATAATCAGCATGTACTTCTAGATTTCCTACTCTTTTCCAAGTCTTGTACACGCGGTTTCCTTCCTTTATCATATTCCTGATTTCGTCCGTCATCCAGGGACAAACACTTTTTCATGGTGGAATTAAACAGTGTAAAGGTGCAAATTCATCCATAGCCGCATCTAGGGCATCACTTACGAAGATTTGTTTCTCATTTACAGAAAGATAACCTCCAAATGCGCTCCACTCCACAGACTGAAATTTGGCTTGAAAGGTACCCTCATCTATATTAAGAATATCGCGATATGTTTTTCTAACCTGAGAAGAAATACTACATTTCCAAGCATATTCAATTGCAATGAATTCATGTCCAGCTACAAATGGCAACATTGATTGATAAGTTGAGAATAATTTCCTTTCATCATCTACTACACATAGATCCAACCACGAATCAGAGATCGGAATATGGTGCGTTGCAGAATACGGCACTATAAATGGATCAAGCGAGTCAAATAATGCCCTTACATATAAAGATCATGGTTCGCGACTATTTAAGTCAAAGTTGTAATCACCCATAAGTAAAATATTTTCATATGCATGAATGCATCTCAAAATGGAGGATTCAAAATTATGTAGGTATTGACCATTAGGTCTTCTATAGACAACCGTCGATAGCAGCAGTGACATAGCACGACAAGATATTTCCATTATACTAAATTCTGGTTCATTAAAATCAATCTTTGATGTCTCCAATAATTTGATGTTTATACCATTTATAACATACACCGCAACACCTCCACCTCTCCTGCCATCTCTATTCCTACGCACAAACGAATAACCTTCAAGAGCAACAATATTATCACTAATAATTTCAGTAAGCCCTGATTCACTTATATCTATGACATGATATAAATTATGATTTAAGTAAGCACAAAGTAAGTTCATATGCGATTTTAGTGAGTTAATATTAATGTGACAGATTTTTATTAGCGAGTTGTGAGTGGTAGGATTGGAGTCAGGGTTATTACTCAAAGGCAAGGATCTACGCTGCTCAGGAGTTAGTCATTCAGTCAAGAGGTCAAGATCACTCTGACATAGAATCCTGATTGCAGGATCCTTATCCTTTCGCCTAACAATGATAACACTATTCACCTGCCACACATATTTGTACGATAATAACCCAGCCTTTTCTGTAGTAGATCGAAGTAAGTAGCATGTGGCTGCAGGAGGTATTGATTAATGTAAATACGAGATCTTCCCAGATCCGAACATACTAAATTCGCATATAGTGATTTTTTCTTTCTCATAATGAAAATTATCTCCTTTCTAGGCCTTAGCGTTGAGAATCTAACTAGCACTAATCCTGGCTTACTAGTTGAATGAACAACAACTGATTTCGTGGAAGAAGGCTTAGAAATAGAAGTTGAACTTGACTTTACCACCGCTTCTAAGGCAGATAACTGAGCTTGTGTCAATAATACTGATAGTGTAGAAGACATCCTGCGCACATGTTTTATCTCAGCAGGAGTAAGCTGCACATTGATAGCCGTTGAGACTGAACCGACAAGGTTCACAAGATCTTCCTCTTCTCTCTTTAGTAGTCCAGCAATAATCAAACCATCTTCACATTGCTGATTTTTCGTCCTTAGAACACGCTGATCTTGTCTTCTCTGACTATCCTGAATTGATTTAATCTCATCCTGTAAAGCTTCATTTTCTGTTGAGCGTACCGAAACTTGTGAGCTAAGCTCAATATATTGAGGCGAAATAGCTTGAAGCTTGGCATAGTTCTCTTCCAGTTTGAGCTGCATCTCAGGGAGACAATCCCCTTTTTCCTAATATCATTTAAATCTGAGCATATTCCATGATTATCCTTTTTCAGTGATAATACGCTAGATTCGCATTCTTTAATTGCTGATAAGAGCTGTACAAACTGACTGCTTGAAAAGTTGCTACTCTCCGACAAAACGCTGGTCATATTTTCACTTCCTTTTGTCTTTGAGGTACTGGATGCAGTTTCGTTTTTATGCGCTCTTCGTGACTTAGACAACTGTTTATCCTTGAGATGCATTCTCTTAAAAGGACCAGTACACTTGACAAGTACGTTGTTAGCATTATAAATATTGTGATTGAAGCACTTCGAATTGAGATGAAAATATTTTATACACTTAGTACAATACTTGGCGTCTGTGATAATTAATTTCTTGCAGGTACCACAAGGTCTTGACATAATTGGGTTATTAAAGATTTCAGAGAAAGCAAATTTGTCAGCATAATCAAGAATACCAGACCGATATCCATATCATTTAATATCCAAGAAAGCGTTTCACCCATAAAAGAAAGTCACTAGAAACTAGAGATATAAATAGACACCAGTAATTACTAGTAATCACTACCACGATGGCGACGGAGGAAACTATATCCCATGGACTTCAAACTCACCAAGATGGCGTATACTAAGATGGCGACAAAGGCTTCAATACTGGAGAGCAACCTCATACTTTAAGAATCCACGCGACGGAAAAGATGACGATAGAGGCAAGATGGCTGTTTTTCCTAATTTTTAAGATGGCAGAAATGGCTTTAAGAGTGCTTCACTTCCGCATTTCAAGATGGCTGCAATCCCTCATTTTGAAGATGGCAACCGCAACTTCAGGAATGGAGTAGCTTTAATTTAAAAAGGGCGACATATCCTTATTCCAAGATGGCTACAACATACATCCTGTGTTAACAGTGTTAAGAAAACCTCACACCATCTGAATCCATGTAGTATGGCTCTTTTGAATTAATGACGGACTGGCGTGGGCTAGCGAAGGAATCATGTTCAGTCAAGTTATACTCAACGAAAATGAACCAGACAATTTCTCACCGGGATCCCGCACTTCTCCATACCTTGCCTCGATTCAGTTCAGGATACAAGTCGTCGATCCTATTCAATGATGCACTTCCTTGATGTCCAAAAAAAGGTTTTGGTTGTTGGTGAAAATTAGCACAGATGTAGCCTCCGGAAGCTACGACCACGATCGTTCACCGAACGATCGATCCCGACGCGACCGGAGGTGATACGTCATCCGACTCGTCACTTCCCGCAACACCAGAAGACGATCGAGTCGGGAAATCACTTAAGTTAATTAGGACTTGAAGAGTCACCGACCTTAACTCACGAACCCGAACACCTGAGCTCTCTCAAAGACGCACAAATGACTACCGTCGTTGCAACCCCGAAAACCAGCTACCCAGCCTACACCTGGATAGTAACTGAGCTCTTTCAGAGAAGGGAGCCCGGCAGCCCCCCACCAAGGCACGATCAAGCGACAACACGAGTCACCACACAAGCCAAAAGGTAGCCCCCAAAACTCATAAACAGAAAAGGAACCTTGAACGAGAAGAAGCATTGGGAGGATTCCATGCGATGATCAATGAAGCCCGAAGGTCAATCAAAGGTAAACAATAACATCAAATAAATTATTAACAATGGCTGACCTCAAAAGTGACAACTGTCGGTTTTTCAAAAGGCCTTTTTAGAAGAAGTTTAATGTTTCTGGATAAATAAATTATCCGAAAGCATTTGTGGGTGCATGCTTAAATAAATTTGCAACAAAAGAACGGCCGTCAGGGCCAGAAAACGGCAGAATAAATGGTTTTGAGAGGAGCGAAAATTTGCGCGTCGTTTTTTTCATAAAAATCATTTCGACGTAGACAAATTTGACATGAAAGTTTCTAATATTTTAAATGATTCTACACTGTAACCTGCATTTAAGAAACCTGGGTTAAGGGCGTTCCTAGAACTAATGTCCTTGGCAGTTTCGCGATAAGGGAATCCGCGAGGCCGATAGAGAGAGGTCGAGCTCAGTCAACCATGAAAAAAAAATACGTCGTTACAAAGTTTTAAAGCTTATTTTTCTTAAATAAATAGGACCTTTATGATGTAGAAATATGTTGAAATTAAACATCAATAATTATTTTAAAATTACGTTTTTCTTAGTCATGATAGGTAAGTTAAAAAGATTAAAATTACAAGGATGACGGAGTGTGCACCCTCCGTCCCATTTTAAGATATATCTCAAATTGGAGACGGAGTGTGCACACTTCGTTATCCTTATAATTTTAATCTTTTAAAGTTAACTATTTTAAAAAAGAAAATCTGAGTTTTCTAATAATTAATGATTAATGTTTAATTTCAACATACTTCTAGATCATACAGGTCTTATTTAATTTTAAAATATGATCATTCATAATAACATTAAGAACGTTTGCTTATTACTTCTTAACTGTTTCGATTTTTTACCTACCCATATCTATACTTCATTTCAAATATAACATACATACAAATTATGGTTAAATTATGCGAAATTTAAAAGAAAATCTGATGAGGGTATCGGTCCGATTCTGAAACTTCATTATTGTAGAATTTTGAATAAATAGTCTGGAAGAAGTCGAAGAAGAAGGTTCATCCTCATTAATTCCAATTTGAAATGCGATTTAGGATACTTTACGGATAAAATATTATTGTTCTAGCTATAATGCGTAACCATATTGGTATGCCTGAAATAGCTATTCCGTATGGTTGTAGCTGAGCGAGCATTATAATATGGTTGGAATAACAAAAATTATGCGCCGAGCGTCCAATAAATAGTCAACAAATTTTTTAATTGTCAATAGTCACAAAAGTCAAGTTCAGAAAACTCCAAATGTACAATGATATTATTATATTCGGCAATCATTCGGAATTGTAAATAAAAAAATCTGAAAAATTGCAAGTTGTAACTTTCATTATTTATTCAAATTTCCAATTCCCGCCCAATTCGGTGGGAATTTACCTACTCACTCCCCTTCATTTCCACTATTTCCCTTATGTTTTAAACCTTAATATTTAGTTATGGAATCTTAGTGTGGAATTTAAATGACCCACAGATTTGAACATTTTGTTGTACACCGTTTCATCAGCCTTGAGAGAAATATAATAGTTATACCTCAATTAAAATCTATAGAATTCCGATTAAAATTGAAAAAATAGTATTAAAGCTATTTAAACAAGAACTAAGATAAATTACTCAATACAATTTAAAAAAAAAAATACAAAATTTATTTTTATTGTTAGGCCTGAACAGCTGTTAAACTAGACTGAGTAATCAAATTCTTTTAGTTTGCTTTTAATATTAAAAAAAAAATTAATTTCACACATAAGTGTGCAAAATAGACATGAGTCTAAGCATAAAGCAATTGAATCAATCAACAAATCAATCAACAACAACAAAAAATATTGGAAACGTGAACGAGTGCGAAGAGCTGAAGGTAAATGCTGAAAGTGAGCAACAATTGTCTGTGCGCAGTGCGCACGTTTTTCACACGCTAGTTTAAGAAAAAACATCCCAGAAAATTATTTAGTACTTTGTATATACTTTTAAATTACATTTATGTTCCCATATGGTGGTTTTCAGGAAAATTTGTGTATAATTGTTTAAAAAGAATTTTTAAGAATATTTTTATTTTGCTGGTGTGCAACGTTACTTATATCTAAAATTCGCATACGCGCCCATTGTATCGATTCGCTAAATAGATGATTTTAAAGTGCGCATGTGCCATTATTACTTGATAAGATTTGAATTTAAGGCCATGTGGTTCTTACTTCCGTCATACGATTTCTACCAAACCGAAATTTTTTTCGCAACAATTTACGTTTACACGAATAATGATATCAATTATTCCATTTGGAAGATTACATATAAGGCACAAATAAACGCTTTTATAATGCTAAATTTTTGGAAGTATAAAATAAATGTTGGTGATGCCCAAATTGAAAACTCGATATATCAATCCGTGTGGAGGTAAGTTGTTGCGAAAAAAATGTCAATGCAGTAGGAATCGTATTACGTAAGTATCACATGCCCTTAATATGGCCATAATAAAAATTTGTTTAAAAATATTTTATGTCATCCTCACAAAACCTTCGACAATTTGTACGCGAAAGGAAACTTGATTTTCTCGGTCGCAATTTTCCTTTATATAGGTATATGTACAAAGTTTCTGACACACGCAAGCAATAACCTACGTTATGATTATGGACGATCGTAGTCCGCCTACACACTGTAGTATTTGCAAATAGATGGGGCTTGATGGAAATCTATTTTAGGACTCAGCATCAACTTGAATGAGGTTCCTCAAAATAGTTTTTTTTATTATGTACAATGAAAACTGTTCTGCTATATCGAGCGAATATATGTAGGTTGTCACAGCCCCATGCCACTTTTCTTGGAGGCCTGTGGAAAATATTGTCATGAGAGTTGACGGTCGCCGTGTGGTGGCGCCAGCTATGCAGTTGTCTTAAAATTCAAATAATGCAAGGGGAAAGTGTTTAAAAAGAAAGTTTGTAAAATAAAAATAATCTTCTGATAGGTATGTGTAAAAGATAATGATCTTTAAGATTTTTTAAATCTATTGAGTTACAAATAATTTGCGAAAATCGTAAAAATCACTGCCTTTAGACGTAAATCCCAATGCATTCCTACTAACTACAACAAATTATTATCCATGCGCAATTAAATCAGACGTATAATTATTTGTGTAATTTCTAAATATCCGAAAATAAAATAGTCTAAATTTTATAATATTTTTTATTATATTATATAATATAATATTTACTTTATTTATTTAAATTCATTTCGGATTTTCAAATATTTTAATAAACAAATGCTGTATTGCTAAATAAAAGTTTTTCAATAAAAACGTACAAATGAGATTTTGCAGAGAATATTTTTAGGAATAAAATAAACCCTACAACATTAGCATTAAATAATAGTTGCAACTTTTACGTAAAGTGAGAGCGAAAAACATCAAACCCTAAAAACTATTGTTAAATAAACAAAGAAAATATGTATTTCAAAAGTTCTCCTCGAGTTCATTTCCAAAACTAGTTATAATTAACAATAAACTGTTTAGCTTAAAATAACTTTAGTTCATATTTAATTTAAAAACAAGTATAATAAAAATTCCCTTTTCGTCTTAAAT
>CAKNWW010345980.1:0-11358 GCA_932074435.1 Andricus kollari
GAAGTCAATATTGTGAAACTTGTGACTAGACTACGTTATGTCACCGCCACCAACATAGAGTATTTAAAAGTAATTACAAGAATCTTCAGATTAAAAAGTGGTACATACTAGCGAACTAAAATAATGCACAGAAACTATTGTTTGAATTGCTTACAGCTTCATGCTTAAAAGAAACAGAAAAACATCACGAATTTAAAGAAAAAGGTAAATTTACAACTCAAAAATATGCATTTTCTACAATAATTGTTGAATTTTCTACTTAAAAAGACGCTCTCCCTATGGAACGCGGGACCTTGTAGTTGATGGGTGGGCTTATGGTTCTCATAGGGCTATAGAGCTGGATAGGTGAACCAGAGAGGCTGCATCGCGAGGTGTAGCTACTTTGGGGAACTGACGGACTCTAGTCAGTGGGACTGAAAGTAAGGAGCGAACCTTCCAGGGGGTAATGGCAAATCATCCTGGAATATCAAGGGCGCGAGTTTTCATGTTCCCAAGCTACGACGTGATCGCCGTGTCAAGGGCTGAATGGTACCAGGGTTAACAAATCCTTGAACATCCCGGCCTGTCTCAATAGAGACGGACAGGCCGTGGTCTCATAGGAGGTGCCTTTACGGGGACTTTGGGACACCAGGTCGAATCCCATAGTATGGAGACCCGCCCCCTGCAAGCGGGGCTCTGCAGTGGGTGTTTCTTATTTCCCTAGCTTCTCGTGGGACAATTAAATGAAACACGAAAACAAAACAAAAACAATGAGGGGCCCGTTCCGGGACCCTCTTCTAACCCACCGCTAGTGGTGGAAGGCACCTCAGGGGGCACTCCACCATGAGTGGTGCGAACTCCTGGAGCCCTTGCGGCTGTGGGTTACCGACCCAATCTAGGGGTCCTGAATTAGCCTTTAATGGCTGAGACGGGAATATCCATGACGCAGATTAATCTGCACCACAGCAAAGGCGCCTTGGCGGTTCTGGCCAGGCGCTTGTCAGTGGTGCAGGTAGGAATTTCCCTGATCAAAGAACCCTGGTTATACATTGAAAGGATTAGTGGCTTGTCAGGATGTGGCTCCGTATATAAGGGGCCACGAGAAAAAGCGCCAAGCGCATGAATATCCGTCAAGGGCATGGATGCGATCTTGGTGCCTAAACTCTGCTCCAGAGATCTCATTCTTATTAAAATGTGACTCAGGGGCAGTAGCGGAGAAAGGCTAGAGGTGCTTATTGCCTCGGCTCATTTCTCTGGCGATGCCGAGGGTCCCCCGCCTCCTAGAGAGATGGAGATTCTAAATCGGGGTAGTACTCCCACATTCCAGACTAAAAACAGGAGTGAGTGCTCGATTTAACTCTATGCTCGGGTGTACTGAGGAGCAGGGTAGTGGGCTGGAGAGTCTCCGATGAGGAGTCTCTCTCGGACCACAAATATATCGTGTTTCGATTAATCCTAGGAAAACTGGTTGTTTCGAAGATCAGAAACACGAGAAATACATTTTGGGACTCATATAAAGAGGAATTCAAAGGGAGGCCTGCGGAATATCCAACAAGCTATGGTACCATTGATGAGTTGGAGGACGAAACAAATTTTCTGCGAAGGGCTGTGACTACATCATATGGGAACAATTGCCCTACGAGTACAACTAAGTCTATAAAGAGCAGAATGGTGGAATACACACCTGGAAAAACTCCGTAAGAAGACAAGGGTGTTGTGCAATAGGTCAAATAGAACTAAATTGCCTTCAGACTGGGACATCTATAAGACAGCCCAGTGTGAATACAATAAAAGCAAAATAAAGTATAAGCAGGAAGATTGCAGGGGTTTCTGCGAGGAATCAAAAAGCATTCCGGAAACAGCGAGGCTATACAAGGTTCTGGCAAACAATCCGGAAGCTTACCTCGGGCTCATAAGGCTCGATAATGGTGAGTTTGCTGAAGATGAAAAAGCAACGCGGAGTCACCTGATGGAAGTTCACTTCCCGGGTTTTCAACGAATCCGAACCGACCAAGAGGAGGAAGGCTGGGGCCAAGAGGTGGAGAAAGCCGACTGGAATTTCGCCCTTAAACTCGCTGATTGCAGATAGGTGAAATGGGTCGTAGGGTCCTTCTGCCTCCTTGAATCACCAAAGGCGGATGGCATTCACACAGCTGCAAAAGATTTCCGACCAATCAGCCTAACATCTTTTATCCTGAAGACTTTGGAGAGGCTGGTCGAGAGATACATTAAGGCTGAGGTGCTCTTGCCCTCCCCGCTGCATAGAGGGCAGCCTTTGGGTTGACGTGGGGTCTAGGGCCTAAAATGCTTGCATGGCTCTACTCTGCTGTACTAAAGCCAAGGCTCCTACATGCGGCTGTGGTCTGATGGCCACGGGTGGAACTTAAAACAATGCAGGACAGGCTGCGAAGATTACAAAAGCTAGCATTTAGGGGTTTGACCGGAGCAATGAGGACTACGCCCACAGTGGCGATAGGATTCATGCTCTGTGAAGAACCCCCACATGTTGCGATAACCGCTAGAGCGGCGCACGCGATGGGCCATGTGGCAAGAGCAAGTAGATGGACTCGGGGGACTATACACACTAGGCTCCCGAGTGATATCAGCGCACTGCCGATTCTACAGATGAGGCAAGATAAAATAACAAAACTCTGCAACCTTGCCAAAGCTTTCCGCGTCGGCATCCCAAGCAGGGATCTGTGAAAAGCAAATGGCAGCCCTATCCTCCAATGGAAAATCTGGTATACTGATGGCTCAAGGGGAGAGGAAGATTCAGGAGCAGGAATTTATGACAGCAAGAGAGGGAAAGGGATAGGGATCTCACTCAGTCGACATTCTACTGTCTTTTAGGCGGAGGTCTTGCCCGTCCTTCGCTGTGCTGAAATAATAATTGCAGAAAACGCTGCTGGCAGACAGATTACGATCTGTTCAGACAGCCTAAAAGCAACCAGAAGGCGTACAAGTTCGCATAACGCGGTGTAGCAAGAGAATACATAGGACCAAAACCGGTACTGGGAATAACGTCATCCTGTGTTGGTATGGCCATCAAAACCTGGATCCGAACAAAACATCGGGAATACTGGGAGCAAATCCAGGGTTGCCATCAGGCGAAATCCATCCTGGGCTATACCCATAGTATGAACAGAGCCAGGAAATCCTGGGTTCACCCAAGAAAGATATAAAGGAAGTGATACAGATCCTTACTGGGCACAACCACTTAAACAATCATATGCACAAAATGAGGTACAACTCCACGACAGAGTAGGGGAGATGTGGTACAGATGACGAAACATCCCTGCATGTACCATGCCAGTGCCCGGCCTTAGCTAGTCTCATGAAACAGACCCTCGGGGCCCATTTTATGGGAACAGAGGAAATTATAACGCGATTAGTAGTCGACATACTAGGCTTCGTCAAGAGGTCTGTGGGAACTCTCCATCGGCTCCCGGCCCGTTTTAAAATTAACTAACCAAGGGTTTAATTATAAAATGCTTACAGTCAGGAATTTTACATTTATTTTGTGAATTCTTAAACTGCGAATTGTTTTTTGCATTATGCATGATAAAATATATTTGGGATCAAGCATTTTCAGTTATATTAATTTATTGGTTATATTTTGTTGTCCCGTGTAACCAACAATAATCAAGCAAGATTGTCCAACTGTCTCAATGGAAACTCATAGTTGCTTCCACTCGCTTTTCACGTCTTTTATATCGCGATTATATCTGGTTTCGAGAATCAAGCTTGAAATTAGTCAGTTTTGCGTTTTCCAGTTTCAACTTGCTCACGGTGAAGCAGACCTCTGATTTGATGGTGTATCAGGCATTTCCAGAATTAAGGAATTTTTCCTAATTATAGCCCTGTAGTAGCTGACAATGAGAAACTAATCAATCCAACTGCAAGCTGTTGAGTAAACATGTTCGAAAACGTATATGCCATATTTATCACGGATATTAATTTTCATAATACATTAAACTTACATTCAAAATTCAGGAAGCCCACGAAGACATGAAGTTGTATTTCAGTGCAGATCTTCATATCTTCTCAGAGGATAAGATGATGGAGGACAGAAACATAACTTTTGCAGTAAATTCGCGATCCTAGTTCTAGTACTCGTGTTCATGAGTAATATATCTAGTAAATACGAAAATCGGTTTGATTCAGAATCATTAAAAATTACCACACATGTTCGAGTGTATAGTTATCCTACTAGGGTGCCTAAAATATATTGCGCACTTCGTTGAAGTTCGCTAACAATTACTTTAGCTTCACGCAGCCTGGGGACTATGGAATAAGCAGAAGATTTCAGTGTTTTAGTGTATTAAATCCATGAAATACGAACTTTTTATAATTTACCTGAGAATATTTGTTTTCAAAATTAAAGAAAAAAATAAACAATATTTTCTGGAAGACCACACCTTTTTTATCGGTCCAAATATTTTTTGAAAGTTTCTACTGATAGAAGAAGAACGTGTTATCAGCATCATGCGGGATTTATGCGGGTTACCATTTTTGAGGCAGGGATAATTTTTTTTTCCGCCTAAAAATGTAATTTTCAAATTTTTTCGTAAACTGTGAAAGATATCACAGAAGAATAAGAGACATTTTTAATAGACATTTTTAGACGTACAAGCTTTTATCTTAATATTGTTTCGTATCTGTCATTGTTTCCAAAAAGAAATCGAAAATTCGATTGTAAGAAATTAGAATTCACCTGGCTCCAAAATGTATTAAGCAAGCACGAAACTTACAAGATATGTTCATTATTATCGTCAGGAATTATCGGCCTCAAGAAGCAGACACAGCGAAAGGAACCAAGGAACTCCTAGTTGCGCAAATTCCTGAGTCCCAGACGAGGGCTCTTGCGGTCCTTAACAACAGTCCCTTCTATCACCTTGGACTGGAGGAGCCGAAACATTACCAAATTAACTTGCATCACATCAAAGGTGTATCTGCGGTACTGCAGAGGGGGATGGCTGTGAGGCACGCATGTATCTCGCTAATCCAGAAACCTTGGTTAGATCGAGATACCATAAGGAGATTAGGGGGGTGGGGCTGTTTTTTGTTTCCGCGACACCAAGGTGGCCAAACCAAGAGGCTCCATACTGGTGAAGGGAGCCAACGTTGGTCCGCTACTAGAGCTAGGTTCGCGAGACCTGATGGTGATAGCCACAAATCTTGAAGGAATAGGGAAACTAGTCTTCGGATCTGCCTAATTTCCACATGACAGCAATACCAACCCACCAGTGGAGGTACATACTCTGGTGGAATACTGCAAGGTAAGGCGTCTTCCTTTTTTTCGGTGGTGCGATGCTAACTTCCACCATACTTTGAGGGGCAGCACGGAAATCAACTTAAGAAGCAATGGACTATTGGAATACCTAATCGCTACTACTGGTGGTACGTCCAGATAGAGTTGCAATTAGAAAAATTCGTACCCACAGGCCCTATGTGGGTCAGTAATCCAAGAAGAATGGACTGGTCCCGTGTTCCACGGTACTAAGGAGTGCAACATGGATGAACTATGGACCTCATTTAGGACTGTAAGGGATGAATACAGTGCAATACGTAAGGCGAAGCAAGAAAGATGAAACAACTTTTGCACAATTCCGATGGGGTTCTGGTCACAGTCCTGCAATCTGAGATTAGGGCTATGTTTCAGTGCGCCTACAAGGCACATCAGTGTGATAACAAAATAAACATCCGTATCTGCTCAGACAGCAGACATGGTATAATGGTCCCGAATGGAACAACGACTAGGTCGTTTCTAGTACAGGAGTGCTTTGAGGCACTCAACAATCATGCGCTGAAAATCAGTGGGTTAATCACTGAAGAAATCAACAATTGGCTGACGGAGGAAAATCATAATAAATGGAAATTGGCAACAAGCTACAGTCCGGGCAAAACACTCTTGTGTTCAAAGTCAACCCGAAATGGAATAGATAAATTTTTAGTTTGAAAATGCGATTCTCTGAAATAAAACAAATTTTCAATCAAAGATATGAATTTTCAAATGATCTGTTGAATCATCAGAATAAAAAATCAATTTTCAAGCAAAGAGTTCAACATTCAAAAAAATAGTTGGAGTTGTAAACAAAAAGTTGATTTTTTGATCAAGAAGATTAATTTTATTTAAAAAATTGAATTATCAACATAATACATAATTTTGAACCAAGTACTTGAATTTTTAACTTAAAAAGAGAAATGGAAAATTTATGTTTTGAAGTTGGAAATTCAAGTTTATTTTGAGATTTTGTGGGAAACGAACACCCTTTGACACCCTTTGACTAATGTTGTCCGTCTGCCGACGATTGATGCAAAACAAGGAATGATATAATAAATAATCAAATTAGTACACTTTTCGCAATATCTGATTGAGTAGTAACGAATGTAGGTTCAAAAATTAATATAACATACATTCAAGATATAATAACGTTCTGCAAAAAATATAGCAAATTTTGTATTTTGGACATACTTTGGTAGGGTCTGAAGCGCTAGCTTCAAAAAAAAATATTGCGATATTGACAAAAAATTAATTTATTCATTCATAGAATGGAAAATACATGAATTGTAGATTAAGAGAAATCTGCATTTACCGGAAAACTTCTGGGTCGTAAATCTTTTGCATATGAATTAGAGATACTAATGATATATTCCGAGGATATGTCTCGTTATGTCTAGGCAATCCTGTGTTGGTATGTATCAGGATTTAAATGGGACAGCCTGTGATTTTTCCTCCGATCTTTCGTTGTGTACATTTGGCGTCGTAAAGGTGCACTATACGCTCCGTGTCTTCCCATTGGCAGTCCTACATATATGTGATTGGTGGGTGGAAGTTTCGATTCACCTGGGGAAAATTCGTGTACACTATCAAGGTGATATTTCGATGCATCGTAGACTTGAAAAGGGCCAGCTAAATAATATTCGTCATTTCCTATATTTATCTGAGCGTCCTTTGGAATATGATGAGCAGGATCATGTTTGAAGAGCACATGTGGTTCGTTGAGAGTTGAAGTAAAAAAACGGTTTCCTATCAATATAACAGTGAAATAGAGCGTAGCTGGCCAATTGGGATATGTCATAGAGATGGGTACCACCGGGACGTTCCAGTGCGAGACCACTCCGTCACATATACAGCTATCATTCATTGATACAACAATGCGGTTTGCAGGAAAATTGGGACGTCCGTCGGTACCTAATTTTGTACAAAAAAAATTGCACTTGTGAAGTCTTTCTACACTAGCAACTCAAACTTATAAAAATGGTCCTTTCTTTCTTTGGAAGCAGTTTTTCGATGCCACACTGGGACCGCGCTTTACTAGAACCTGATATACCGGATGAAGTCTTGCGAGAAAACGAAAGAGAGGCGCTTGCAAGGTCAGCGGAGTTGCATAGTTTACGGTGCGGCGCTATAAGGAAAGGACGAAGATGAGGGTGCACGGTTTTGGAGTGCCCCGATTTACCGTAAAACCCATTAAGCGTATACTTGAAACGCCTAGTAAAGCGGGGTGCCATTGTAAATGAACTTTTTCAGATTTACAGAAATTGATGGCTTATGCAGGTATAATGCGAACGAGCAATGCTGAAACTGTAACCTTCCTTTGATTTTTTTTACATTAAAAAAATATAAAAAAATACAACAGATTTTATATTGGAAATATGAGTATTTGACTGCAAGTATACGTAAATTATTTCCTTCCGAAAAAAAACACTTTCCGTCATAGGAATCCATTAGTCACATTTTTTTTGGCCAATGTAATTAACAATAATAAAGTGACATGGTCTGTCTACTCACTTGAAGTTTTTTCCATTACATGGAAATTCTTTAGTTCAAAATGGAAATTATTCACATTTTTTATAACTGCAAGCATGTGTTAGTATACTACTTTGTTAAATCAGATATATTTGCAAAAAATGACTACATAGATAAGGAAATCCTTAGGCAGAAATTTATTATTGTTGATCCAACGTTGTCTCAGACAAGGCTTCGAATATTTACTTCACAATCATTTAATACCATCTAAACTAATGTACAAAAACGCTATACTTAAAAATAAACTTCTTTAAAATTTAATTAAAAATGTTTTGAACCTATACTTTAAATTGTTTTAGCCTTAAGGGTATAATTATTAAATGCTTATAGTCAGGTATCTTACATTTATTTGTTGAATTTTTAAATTGAGAAATACGGCCTTTAATTCTGCTTCTATTCAGTCGATTTGGTAATTATTTGTTGAAGATAAGCGTTTACTATACTACATGTGTTAACTATTACGGATCAGCAAATAAAAAGCTGTAAAAATGTATGGAAACGTTTAAGAACTCCTGATACGTAGAAAAATTGGCACCCGTGAAAGTATTAACATTGAAAAAATAATGTCAAATGTCTCATAGAAAATTCGAGAGGATTTGAGTTAATTTTATTAGTAATTTAGTGATTTAGTAATTCCATTGAATTGAAAGAAATTTGAGTACAATGATTTGATTTAACAATACATAAACCATTACATTGTTTTTAAGTTGCGCATGATAAAGTATATATTTCAGATCAAGCATTTTCAGTTATATGAATTTATTTATTATATTTTGTTGACCGGTGTAATTAATAATAAACAAGTAAGATGGACCAACTGTCTCAATAAAAACTCATTGTTGTTTCCACTCGCTTTACACGTATTTTTGTATCGCGATTATATCTTCCAGTATGAGTGTATGCGGGTAATTATAAATTCTAAATTTCAAAGTAGCAATTCTAATATAGTCTGATTTCGAGAATCGAGCTTGAAAGTAGTCAGTTTTGCGTTTTCCAGTTTTAAATTTGCTGAAGGTGAACCCGCCCTTCGATTTGGTAATATATCAGGTATTTCCAAAATTAAGGAATTTTTCCTAATTATAGCCCTGGAGGAGCTGCCAATGAGACAGTCTTTCACGAAATCCGTTAATAGTATTCAGTTCGAACATATCACAATAAACTGAAGCCTCTTGTGAGATAAATTTTTATCGACAAAAATACTTTAATGTTGAAGCTTGACACTTTGGAAACTAATTATTCCAACTGTAAACTCTTGAGTAAACAAGATTGAAAACGTATATGCCATATTTATCACGTATATTAATTTTCATAATACATTAGACTTACATTCAAAATTCAGGAAGCCCGCGATGACAAGAAGTTGTATTTCAGTGGAGATCTTCATATCTTCTCAGTGGATAAGATGATGGAGGACAGAAACATATGTTTGCAGGAAAATCGCGATAGAATTGACACGAAAATGGCTGCTATATATACTAACTTTTTTGACAGCCGTCCGACAAATTCTTTATTTATTCTTTAGAATAAACAGAATTTATGGAGGAATAATGCTGATGTCACTTTACGAAATTTTCGTATTTCCTAGATATAATACTCATATTCATGAGTCATATATCTAATAAATACTAAAATTTGTTTGATTCAGAATGATTAAAAATTACCACACATGTTCGAGAGTATATTTATGCTACTACGGTGCCTGAAATATATTGCGCACTTCATTGAAATTCGCTAACAATTACTTTACCTTCACGCACCCTTGGGATTATGGAATTAGCAGAAAGTTTCTGCATTTTAGTGTATTAATTCCAGGAAATACAAACTTTTTATAATTTAACTAAAAATAATTGTTTTCAAAATTCAAGAAAAAAATAAACAATATTTTCTGGAAGAACACACCTTTTTTATTTTTTCAAACATTTTTGGAAAGTTTCTACTAATAGAAGAAAGGCATGTTATGAGCATCAAGCGGGATTAATCATTTTTGAGGTCGGGAGAATTTTTTTTTGTCTAAAAATGTAATTTTCTAATTTTTCTCGTAAACTATGAAAGATATCACAGAAGAATAAGAGACATTTTTAATACAAAATTTTAGACGTACAAGCTTTTTCTTAACATTGTTTCGTATTTGTTATTGTTTCCAAGAAAAAGTAGCAAATTCGATTGTAAGAAAAAGAATTCACCTGGTCTCAAGAAGCAGACACAGCGGAAGGTACGAAGGAACTTCTAGTTGTGCAAATTCCTGAGTCCCAGACGAGGGTTCTTGCGGTCCTTAACAACAGTCCCTTCTACCACCTTGGACAGGAGCAGCCTAAGCATTAACCAAATTAACTTGCATCACAGCAAAGGTGCATCTGCGGTACTGCAGAGGGGGATGGCTGTGAGGCACGCAGGTATCTCGCTAATCCAGAAACCTTGGTTAGATGGAGATAACATAAGGAGATTCTAGGGTGGGGCTGATTTTTGTTACCGTGACACTAAGGCGGCCAAACCAAGAGCCTGCATACTAGTGAAGAGAGTCGACGTAGTTCCACTACTAGAGCTAGGTTCGCGAGGCCTGATAGCGATAGCCACAAATCTTGAAGGAATAGGGAAACTAGTCATGGGATCTGCGTAATTTCCACATGACAGCGATACCAACCCACCAGTGGAGGCACATACTCTGGTGGAATACTGCAAGGTAAGGGGTCTCCCTTTTTCGGGGGTGCGATGCTAACTTCCACCACACTCAAGAAGCAATGATCTATTGGAATACCTAATCGCCACTACCGGTAGTACTGACAGATAGAGTTGGAATTAGAAAACATCATACCCGCAGGCCCTATGTGGGCCAGTAATCCAAGAAGATTGGACTGGGTCCAGTATTTCACGGAACTAAATAGTGCAAAACGGATGAACTATGGACCTCATTTAGGACTATAAGGGATGAATACAGTGCAATACGTAAGGCGAAGCAAGAAAGATGGTTCAACTTTTGCACAAGCCCGATGGGGTCCTGTGTCAAAGTCCTGCAATCTGAGATTAGGGCTTTGTTCCATGATGGTCCCGAATAGAACGACTGCGTTGTTTCTAGTAGATTACTCACTGAAGAAACCAACAGTTAGCTGACGGAGGAACATCACAATGAATGGAAATTGGCAACTAGCTACAGTAAGGCCAAAACACTCTTGGGTTCAAAGTCAACCCGAAATGGAATAGTAACATTTTTAGTTTGAAAATTTGATTCTCTGAAATAAAACAAATTTTCAATCAAAGAGATGAATTTTCGACTAAACTGCTGAATCTTAAAAATAAAAAATCAATTTTCAAGAAAAAAGTTCAACATTCAAACAAATAGTTGGATTTGTAAACAAAAAGTTTCTTATTTGATCAAGAAGATTAATTTCATTAAAAAAGTTGAATTATCAACATAATACATTAATTTTGAACCAAGTACTTGAATTTTTTAAATTAAAAAGAGGAATGGAAGATTTATCTTTTTAAGTTGGCAATTCAAGTTTATTTTGAGATTTTGTTGGAAACAAAATAATTACATTTTAAACCAAAAAAGATCAATTTTTTACCAA
>CAKNWW010345987.1:0-20990 GCA_932074435.1 Andricus kollari
ATCAAGTTTTAAATGAATTTTAGTAGTTTTGCTTTACATAACAATACAAAAACAGGATTACTTGTTCGGAGCGCCATCTGTTGGATTTATTTGAACTACGATACCCCTCCGGATGCTAAGAGAACAACTACCACATACACATACACGGGCGATGCATAGGGCTGGTATAAACACATGCTGACGCAATTCGAAGATGAGAGTCTCTAATGGGCTAGGATGTGTAATGTTACTCGCGAGTTTGTACATAGTGTCCAGCGTTCGCAGGTAATTCTTGCAAAATTCTGTTAGAAAAAAACGACTTAATGCGTGGAATATGTAGCATTGGTTGTTTAAAATTTGTAAGGTGATTTAAGGCTTTTCAATCCGTCGTTGATTCTTGTTTTTCTTCAACATTAAACCCGAAATACCTAGATTGTATATCTGAGTTTCAGCGAAGTTACTGTGATTTGGAAATTTCAATTACACCTCAAGTTCACGATGTTTTTTCCATGTGCCTGATTTTTGTCGTAAAGTTAAAAAAGGCTTTGGATTTTACAGTGAACAAGCGATGCAATCTTTCCAATCGGATTTTAATAAGAAGTAGTAGTAGTAGTAAAAATAAATTATTTTTTGTTTCAGCATCGATATGGACTGATATATTTATTTACCATATTTCGGTAAATAAAGGGAAAAAAATAAAAATACATCACATTTTTTGAAATTTTTTATTTTTAACCCTTAAAAAACACTTTTCTCAAAAGCGGCTCGGGGGATTTGACTCAATTTTTTGCATACTATTTCTAAGCCCCTTACTCGAACCAAACGAAAAATTGGATGTGCTATGACCTTACATTTAAAGTTGGTTCAGGCAGACCGTGAATTAGAATCAATACAATCACTCAGAAAAAGACATAGAAAACGATAGCGAAATTGAGTTCCAAAGCGTCGATAAATGGACTGATAGACTAAGAAAGCTACACATAATAAAAGAAGAGGTTCAATAAAATTGAGATGAAGCGAACGAAAGACGAGTTTACATTTACAATTTAAGAAGAAGAAGATTGTTAGAATTTAAAATAGGAGATAGGATTCTAAAAAGGGTAAACAAACTGTCAAACAAAGCGGAAAAAAAGGCAACAAGTTATATGGCCAATATGAAGGTTCTATTATTATTGAGAAAAAGGTTTCTCTAACTATATTTGAATCAAAACACCTTAAAGAAAAAAGCATTGGAGAATGAAACATAAATTATTTTTAATTGGAAAGGGCAAATAGAGATAGGGCAACACAGGCGAACTGAAAATCAAATTGAAAACTTTAATCTTAATAATGGCAAAATGGTAAGGGATCAATAGAATTAACAATATGAACTGAATCAGAAACTCAAAACACTTTTACTTTTCATGTAATTTCTTATGTACTTCTTTTAATAGATTTAACCATGGATTTCTGATGAGGTTACTATGACTAGTGACTAAACGTCAAAATTGTATTGTATTTGGTCTGGAAGTGTTGCTAATTTTTCTTCTATATCACTCAATTAAATTTTGAAACCCGACTCATTGGATCATAAAACATAGAACAAAAAGACAGAAAGAATCTTTCACCTTTCAGAAAATGGAAAATTTAATACGCTGTCAACTGTGCCAAAAAATCCTTAACAGGCGCGACATATTTCTCCACCTACAAAGCTCTCCGGCAGCAAATTTTTTGGTACTCCGAGGACCTGGAGTGCTAGAAAGGGATCTAGATGCGGAAGGAGCGGTGGGAGGGAACATATCCCCACCAATCAACCACTGGAACCAGGAGGAATATGAAGAAAAAACACTTAACCAGTGCTACTGCCTACTTGAAGGCTACGAGGGAGAGTATTAAAACTAAAAAAAGCTGGACACAGATGAGAATACTAAAATTAGATACGGAGGAAGAAAATAGAAAAATGGGAGAAAAACTGGAACAAGAGGCACGCTCACCATGGGAACACACTTTAAAATTAAAGAACAAAAACACGATAAAACGACAAGAAGAAGAAAAAGGAAGCACATGGAACCTAGAAGAGGATACAAAAATTCAACAACAGAAAATTATGATCAGAGCCTCCGTCCACCGCGGTCAAAGCGAGGAAGAAAAAGAAGAAATCAACGAGTAGTGGAAAAAGCTTCGCGAAAGAAACTACAACGAAATTGAAAACCGCAAACCACATATAAAAAATATAAAACTTATTGTTAAAATTTATTCGTTGTCCACGCACTTACAATTTCTGTACTTATATCGTAAATTCTCATAACTCATGGATATATAAACCCGTCTTCTTTATGTAGTATGTCTTCTATATGTAGTTTTCACACTCTTTCCAACTAAGTACTTACATAAGCCATACGAAAACTAAGAAAGAATTTTAATAAACAAAGAAAGCAATAAATAACGAGCTTATTAACTTACAATTTCAAACGACGAGACTTTTTTTTTATATTTGTCACAGGAAACGGAAAACCATGCAGTATAATTGGAATAAAAAACTCATCGAGAGCACTGCACTTAAAAAAAATTAGGGGTAACTAACAAAACTTTAAATGCCAAATTCGTTGCAAATGTATATCCACACAAATTTACATAATACATGACTGTTTTTGTAAGATCAGACCCTTCAGGTACAGACAGAATTACTCGACACCAAACAATGACGGAACATCTTACAGACAAGGGGGCTGTGAATACATCAGTCACAAAATTCGAGACCTACTGGATATTGGAGCAAATTGGAGGAAAGAGCGAAAGGCAAATAAGGGATAATATTTTAGAATTAGACATACACATAGACTCCCAAACCATACAGGAAATCGAGACAGAGAACATAGCGAAATTTGAGGTGTACACTCAAACACCCGCGGGGAAGGGGGCGTAACAGAGTTGTTTCCATAGTTTGGACTTGTATGGCCCTGCGCGAAAGAGTAACCAGGCCGTACACGACAGGAGGCGAAACCCCCTGAGAGATCCCGAAGTCCTGAGCGAGGGCGCGTTCCGTCGTCAGTGGTTCTCTGTCCCTAGCTAGTAAAAGTACCGCGTATGTCTTCGGCCCGTGCCTTGGAAGTCACCTTGACCATTGCAGCTACCTCGCTAACGCTCTTACCTCCTGGAAAAGATGCCCGAGCCACACCTTACCAACGCTCCTGCTTAGGACCAATCACCGCAACCGACGGGTTTTCCCCCCACCGCGGACCGCCAGCACCTGGCACGGGCTGGCGGCCATCGCTGGCTTGTAAGTGGCAATAAACCACGTCTTCAGAAATTGAGCTTGCACTTAACTGATTGTTCCATCGTGCCTCGACTATTCGTTATGACAACCACCTTTCTAATATGCAATTTTGCAGGTGACATATGAAGGGTCTTTTTAACCTTCTGACATAGCTTTTGGGTTTCTATACAGTTTCATAAAATTTGATAAAACTTTTCGATTCGCGACAGGTTAAAGCCTTGTATCTTTTCTGCCAAATACAATTAATTACTGTTTTATGGTTAGCTGCTGGACAATGACAATGACACATTTTTAGACGATATTTGCTGCTCCGGATTTTTCCTAATAATTTTCGACGGATAAGAGCAAGTAGAACTTGAATTCTCATTTCTTAAAATAGTAAACGCTTGTATTGCTTGACATTCTGTGAACTTTTTATGCATTTTTACTTTCTTCATCCTTAATTCGAACAATAGGAGTATAACTGTGTTTAAAAACGACTCTCTTACTTACCCAGTTCTAATGAAGTTAGCAAAATATTGTACAATACTCTCCGATAAAGCAACTTCTGCTCTAGTATAATTTCTAGAAAAATGACCCATGCCATAAACGAGGGGTGCACCAAATATAAATGAAAGTTCTTCGCCATGTACAGCACCCATTCTCTGAAATAAAACATATTCATTATTTTTATTAAAGGATTACATAAACCAATATAAGGAACGAGGTCCTACTTTTGTCTAAAGTTATTTATTATGTTTGGTTATATAAACCTGTTTTTGGCGAGGTGGGTGCTATGTGAATTAAAGAACATTATTCAAAAAATAATCCACTTACTTGTGGGTAATCTCCATCTTTTGTCTGATAATCAAAAACGTAAAAATAAGTTCTCGGTATGGGTTCTCTTTCGTTTTCCATGAGTTTAACCATGTGAGGAGTATTAATTTTACGTGTATGCCTTAAAGTGAAAAGGTCTCCAGTTTGCACAAGAGGAGCTACGTATTGAGCATCACTAAGAGCTTGTACGCAAGAATCCCTTATGTTGACAGGATGTTGTACAGTTCGTTCCCAGTCAGTGTACTCATTCACTATCTGGAAAAAAAGAAGGAAACTAAGGCTGAAACCTAAGTTTACAAGTTAACTGTAGAGTGATTAAGGAAATATGAATTATAGATTCCAAAATTTAACATTCTAAAAAATTAAATATCTTTGCAAACTGGCTGCCTGTGTTCTCTTTCCTGATTCGAAATTTGAACCCTGCTAAAAATGTTGAATTCCGAAATTAGTCCGAATTTATCCGATATCAATCCCATTCACGATTTTTTTCCGAAATATGTCCGATCTAATCCGATAACTGTACGACAACAGTCAGAAATTTGTCTGGTTATGTCCGGAATCTATCTGGATGATAAATATCGGCTCCGGAAAGAGTTCGATTTGATCCACAATTAGTCCGGAATTCAAAACCTGAAATGATTTTTGTTAAACTAATAATGCAAAATAGTCCGGTCTAATCCGAGAATTATCCGAACGTAAATTTTCACTCCTGAAAGAGTCTGACTTGATCCGAAATTAGTTCGGAACTCAGTACCAGAAATTATATTTGTTAAAGTAAAAGCGGAAAATCGTTCACTCAAATCGGAAATCTGTCTTTTCTCTTGTTGTTCAATGTTTGAGATCGTTTTTAGTTAAACGAATCGAATTATGTATAGAAAAATAAGATTTTGTGTATTTTCCGTTACTATTCTAGATATTTTTTAGCTGAGCGAATGGAACTATTTACAGTTTGCCGCTTTAGCTCTCTTATAATATTAAGAATGATAGAATTTTAACTGTGTTTGGTAGTGTTGAGAAATAGATATTATGTTCTTCATTAATCACGACGCATTTGTCACTAATTGGCAAAAGTAGTATGAGTGTTTTTTCGTCTTCTGTTCAAGTACTTTTATTATATTTTTTAAAGGAAAGTTATTTTTGTTGCACTTGGTGTATGGAGAATCTCTAGTATCACAAGTTACGATGAACTCCTTTACTGCATAGTAGCGCGTATCGAAAAAATTAAATATTTTGCTTTCATTTATGGGTAAGACGTCAGAAAAAAAAACAGAAAGCGATAATGAAACTTTGAAAACAGACAAAAATAACGAAAATTTTGATAGCAACGAGAATAGTAACACGGAAAATGATGAGAACACTAATAAGCTTTTGAACAAGGATGAAGATAATTATATGGTTCCGATAGAAAATGAATCTGTTCATGAAAGTGAATCTACTGCTCCTTCGGAAGAAGAAGCAGTTCATCGAAATGATGATGGATTTGATGACGATGTGGAAGAAGGAGCAGTTGATGGAAATGATGATAGAATTGTTCGATGATGTGGAAAAACAAGCAAATAATGATACACAGGAAGAGTTGATAGGAATTATGATAGGATTGACGATGACGTGGAAGAAGGATCAGTGGACGGGACTGATGATCATTGATTTAAATAGTTTTTATTTTTCTGTTCTCTTAACTGTATGCTATTATTGTACTTAATATTTTACTATTTAACATACTTCGTTCAAAAGTGTTCTAATTTTTTTCTTAAAATCGCATTAAAAATGTAATCAAAAATGACTTCTCGTACAACTTTTGGACATCCTGTTTTTTCTCATTTATAATTAAATACTCTATAACTGTATCGAATTTTATTTGTTTAATTCAGTTCGCTGTACCGGATGATATTAGGATGTCCTGCGTTCGCGATTAAGTAGACAAATATTGGAAAAATCATACAAATTTCGTACTTGACCGGATTAATCGCATCTGCCAGATCGTAAAAAAACGGACATAAAAGGATACAATCCAGATTAATCACATCCGAAAGAAGGCTGACGAATATAAGAATGTTTTGCCTTTTACCGTTATAGAAATATGTAGAAGAAACTAGCTTTCTGTCAAATAAAAAACTGCTCTTTTTTCTACTTCAACTTCCGACATCTTAGCCATTTTTTGAAATTTTTTAATGAATCAAAAAGAAAAATACGTGTTATGGAATTTAAAAAGTAGCTAAGAAGGAAAAAAGTAACTATTGTCATAAAGAAAAAAAATATATAATTTTTGTGGCAAGACATTGCAAAAATCATGAGTTTTAATTTCAGTTTTCTGTAAGGTGTAAACCCAATCGAATAAATATTTATTAAATTATTAATGTTTGAACCTCAAACGGTACACTGGTGCGAACTGGTGCGAATTAGCAACGAGATTTTTTTAATTTCGCTAACATTTCGCAGGCACAGCTGCAGCGGCTTATCCCCACTATATTAAATATGTATGTTAAATATGCGTAATAGCTGCTTCATGTTCATTATATTTTCAATATGTTAAATATTTAGTATTGTCATTGCAAAAAAAAACAATTCGCACCAGTGTACCTCTAGTAGGGGTCAGAAAGGAGTGTACCGTTTGAGGGTTAAAGTTGCTGGCATTTAAACATCCTGGGCGCGGACTGTCGCTTTGATTCTCATTAAAGTTCACCAGCGTCAAACGTAAAAAGGAATCAAGTAATTATGCAATATCCAAGTATTATGCATAAATGAAGAAATAATATTGCATACCGCAAAATATTTTATTTATTGTGTATAATGTATAATGTATGTAATAATACATTTTCTTCAACACCTGCGCGGTAAATGTGATTTTGGGACCCTGGCCCTGGCGCGAAACAGTAAAAGTGATCGATTCCACGATTGCTGATGAATCCGTGTGATTAAACTTACTATTCCACACTAGTGACGGGAAAGTTTGGAAATATTAGACTTTTAACCTTAATACAAGGACCTGACTTGGGCAGAACAATAGGCCTCCCAACGAGTCGATCAAGGGGCTGGATGCGAACAATGGAGTACCTTTAAGCTCATATTTTCGTTTTTGCATAAATCGATCGTGGAACCGATCACTTTTTCTGTTTCATGCCAGGCTCCGAAAGCGCATTTTCCTTCGCGGTATGTAAAGAAAATAATATGTTAACTATGTGGGGGACACGTCGATTAACAAATCAGTTAGCAATGTACTATTCTTGAGGCCTATACCAGTTTTTGGTTTATATTTTATGTTTAAATTGTAAGGCCAGTAGATACATAAAAGGGTGTTTTCCGAGAAGCTGTCATAATCGGAATGAGTCGCATTTTTGTAGGCAAGGGAAACCATTATACTTGTAACGTTTCTAATTGTAGCCAGGCTTACATCTGTTTCAAATAACGCTCTGTTACAATGTAAACAAAAAATAACTTCGGTTTTGCACACTTTCCCTTCTACTGATTCCACAAACTTGAAGCATTTAAAAATTCGTGCAATTAGGAATTCGATGAATCTCAGATAATAGACGTTCATGTTATAGCGGGATTACTAAGTGAGGAGGGAAATGGCAGTTGGACAATGAGAAAGGTGAACACAATAAGAAGGCAATGGCTAGCTAAATAGAACGTTTGTTGCCAGTGTGATCGCCCATTTCTCAAAAAAATATAAGTTATTAAAACTGTGAAGTGCTTTTTGTAACAGAATTGTTACCATAAGGCGGGATTGGCACGGTCCTGCATGAAAAGGTTGCCGGGGCGCACACGAGACTGAACGGAATCCCCCTATGGGACCCGAAGTCCCAAGCAACACTACAGCAGTTGCTCAGTCTCTGCTCGTTCGCCCGGCTGCAAGCTACTTCGTCTCGTCCGGTCGCTAGGCGTGACTCGTAAGTGTTCTCGCCATCGTAATACTTGGTGCTCTCTCCTCGCCCTTCAACCGCTTCGCCAAGGAAGGTCTCCAGCCGCCACCACGGCCCTTATTTGGGCCATCTCGATAGATACCGGCTCATTAATTCTTTGCGAGGAAACTCTCGCTCGTCTGCACCTGCCACGGGCTGACAGCCGCCTACGTGATGTAAGTGGCAATAAATCGCCCTTTATATCATTACTAGCCTTGTTTCCAGTCACCTAATTTCCCACCTCGGCATTACCTCTGTAATATCCCTTTCTCTTTGGGGAAACAGTAGACTTTCTCAGGAGTTAGAAAAATTATAAAGGACCCCGCACACAATACATGGGAAAAATGCCTTTCGGTGGATTTGGCTGAAACTTCGTAATATTGTAGATTATAAGGGGTCAATGAAATATCCTTCAACATGTAAAGAAAATGGACAGTTTTAGCGCTATATGGCGCCAAGCTCTGAAAATCAGTGCATATGATATATCTGCATAGTACTGAGAGCTAAAAACACAACCAAATGAAAATCACACATTAAATTTTTGTCAAAACTACATCCGCTTATCCCGATAACTCTCACAGCGCGCCGGAATCAAGTGTGGCAATAACAAGCATATAAATCGCCCGCTTCTTGCAGCGTTAGAACGCGAAGCGCTGAATATTTTCCATTCTTTGGATTAATTGCAACTCTTCCAGTTTGAGGGCAGCAACAGTCTTAAAGTAGGGTCAGTATCAAGTGCTATTATACCAATCATGTACTTCGTCTACTAAAGTCCATTCATTCAATAACCAAATGTAAAGACAGGCAGGTGCTGTCTGGGTATATTATTGAGCGCTTGGCATTTGAATGTTGGTGGAATTGGACGATGTACATAATTGGCACAATAGCACCCAATACTGAGCTTGGTTTAGTACTATTTCTGTCATTGCATGAAGCGGGTGATGTATATGATGTTCATTACTTTACTTGATACTGACAGGAAGTGGACTAAGTACATTACTGGCCCAATAGCCCTTGATACTGGTCTTATTTGAGCACCGGTGCTGCCCTCAAACTGTGCGTGTTGCACTTAATTCAAAACATTGAGCGTTTAGCGTTTCCATGTTGCTGGAAGTGGACGCAGTACATGATTGTCTCAATATCACTTAGTACTGGACTTTATTTTAGCATACTTGCTGCCTTGAAACTGTGAGTGCTGCAATTAATTCAAAATATTAAGCGCTTCGCGTTCTAATGTTGCGGAAGGCAGACGATATACCAAATATACCATACATGAATGGCACAATAGCATTTGATACTGATCCTATTTTAACACCCTTTCTGCCCTCAAAGTGCGAGTGTTATAGTAAGTTAAGAATATTAAGCGCTTAGCATTAAAACTTTGCGGGAAGTAGACGATATACATGATTGACACTATAACACTTGACACTGACCTTATTTCAGCACCAGTGCTGCCCTCAAACTATGTGTTGCAGGTTATTCAAAATATTGAGCGCCTAGCGTTCACACGTGGCTGGAAGTGAACGAAGTACATGATTGGTATAGTATCACTTGATACTGACCTTATTTTAGCACCGTTGTTGCCCTCAAACTGTGCGCGTTGCAGTTAATTCAAAATATTGAGCGCTCAGCGTTCCCACATTGCGGGAAGTGGATGATATACATGATTGGCACAATAGCACTTGATACTGCCCTTATCTTAGGACTGTTGCTGCCCTGAAACTGTGAATGTTGCAAATAATCGAGAATATTGAGCGCTTAGCTTTCGGCTGCTACAAGAAGCGCGCTGTGATAGTTACCGGGATAAGCAGATGTAATGTTGACAAAAATTTAATGTGTGATTCTCATTTGGTCGTTGGTTTAGCTCTCAGTACTATGCAGATATATCATATGCTCTGACTTTGAGCTCTTGACGCCGTATAGCGCTAAAACTGTCCATTTAAAGAAAATGAAGGATATTTCATTGGCCCCTTATTACCTACAATATTAAGAACTTTCAGCCAAATACACCAAAAGATAGTTTTCGATGTATTTTGTGCGGGGTCCTTTGAATCTTTTCCAAATCTTTGCTCATTTTTTTGTTCGGTTGAAGTGAATAGTGAATCATGTCCTGTTTTATCATAAGATCGACATTCCGATATTCTAATGGATCAGGAGAACCTTAAGGAGGATTATATGGTCAAAGATTGCTTCTCTGCAATTGAAGAGCACTACACTTCTACTAAGTAAATGCTCCTCCTCGACATCAAAAAGGCTGGCGGTATATCTGAAACCACACGAACATCTGCTAGTTCCAAGCTGTCGTAAGTACAGAAAATGCAATCAAACACCACCCCTCTTTGCCCTTACTAAATTTTAGGGTGATCAACTGGAGTAAGATACTTTCCCTGACATGTTTAGGGCAATATTAAATGATACTAAATCATCGGATGTACAGAAACTTGGTTATTTTCCGAAATTCCTTGTCCGGCAAAGCAGCTGATCGCGTAAGAAATATTTCATTTAGTGATTCTAATTATAACTAAACTTGGAACATGTTAAATGAAAGGTACGACAATGAACGTGTATTATTTTCATCACACATGCGAAGAACTCTTTCTTGCTCTACCGCTACAAAAAATCAGTATATGAACCTAGGTTGATGATATCTTTTCCGGGGAAGGCACAGTGGGCTAGGAACCATAAAAAGTGGCCAAAATTCGATTTTACATCTAATTCATCTAAAACTTGGTATACAAGGATTTTTGGGGACGCTAATTTCAAATTCCATGTACAAAATTACAAATTCAAAATGGCGCATCCAATATAGCGGACGAGTATTTGAAAAAATTATTGAATCTTCTTTAAACGTGGTATCTAGGGATTTCGAGGGCGCTGATTCCGAATCTGACATCAGAATTCCAAAAAACAAAATGCCTGATCCAATATGGCGGACGAATATTTCCAAATATTATTAAATCTGCTTGAAACGCGGTATCTAAAGGTTTTCAAGGGCGCTGATTCCGAATCAGGCCTCAGAATTACAAAAAACAAAATGGCGGTTTAAATATCGCGGACGAGTATTTAAAAACATTATATATCGGATCGACCATTTTGTTTTGTGGAATTCTGACGTCAGATTTGGAATCAGCGCCCTCGAAAACACCTAGATACCACGTTTCGTATAAATTAAATAATTTTTTGAAATACTCTTCCGCCATTTTGTTTTTTAGAATTCTGAAGTCAAAATCGAAATCAGCACCCTCAGAAACCCTACATAGATGTCATTCTTAAATTTTTCACTAATTTGTGCTATCTCTCGTCGTTTTGATCTATCCGAAATTTCGGCAAATTCAACACTTGGGCGACCACGTTTTAGAGGCTTAGGGTCAAGAGTTTCCAATCTCAATTCAGGAAAGAGAAAATTCGAATTCAGCCAATCTGCATTATATGCTTCAAAACTTTCTTTAATCCTATGGGAGGCTTTGTATTTATTTTTTCTCTTTGTAACGAGAGTTGAAACAGAAACTCCTTCCTTCATCAGTTGGAATTTTCTCCAAGACCTCAAATTTCGTGATTGTTGTCATATTTAATGAATCAATAAATCAATTAATATTGATTTATCAATAAATTGAAATGAGGCCGAAAAGCGGACGGCAAGAAACTAAAGCTTCGTGCAGCTTTCAGTTTCTAAGAAAAAGTACCTGTCGGGTATTATGATAATATAGCATCTTTTGAAGAGAAGAACAAGATGAATCTATTCATTCGAATCTCGTTTAATATATATTTCAGAAAAGACACTGCAAAAATCCAACGCTAGTCATAGAGACGAAATTCCAAAGGCTTAAGGCCATGTCAGGGTACCGTGGTATACCTGCCGGCTAAACTGACCCTTCCTATTGTCAGGCGCTCGAAGTCGAGCTCACTGCTCAGCGGGGCAATGTGATGCTCAACCGGAGGCTCCTGTATCATGTTACATTGGCACGTTTAAATCAAGTTCCCCATTTAAACTAACCGACACTACAACTTTGTATGTCATTCTGTATACAATTTTTTGATATTTTAATAACGTATGCTTCTTCGATTTCTTATGCCTTTCTTTTAATTTCGAAATGCAATTTTCAAGTTTTTTCAGGGTTTCAATTTTCAGTGGTTGAAAATGGGAACAACTTGGAAAATAAACTTTTATTCTTAGCTGTTAAACATTAAAATAAATAAAAAATCAATTTTCAATCGTATAAAATTAAAGACAATTTATAATATAATTGCCATTTGATGGAAATTCAATTGTTAAGAATAGAAATAAATTTTCAATTCAATTTTCAACTGTTGAAAATTGAATTTCAAACAGTTGAAAATTTAACTGCTAAAAAAATTGAAATGAATTAAAAATTTAATTTTCTTTAGTTTTCGACTATGTTTGTATCAAAGTAGCTTCTAAGATATTATAAATTCCAGAATATTCTTGAACCTTAAAATTTAATAACTGTCCGTGTATACGGAATTTTCCGTAAGACTAACCAAGAGTGGGGATAGGGGCAATTAAACCTGAGGGATGGCTGTGTCTAGGACTGACGACTATTTAATCGAATATATATGGAGAAGTATGCATGGGCCAGTGGAAGAACTTTTCTTTCACATTACACGCGCGCTTCTTTATTTTTATCCACACTAATGCATGGTAAGTGAACTCTTCCTTATAAAAAACCAAAACAAAAAACAAAACAAAATGCATGTTCTATTCTAATTAAACTATTCCTCATAAAAAAAAAAATTAAAAAATCGCATTCTTTCTTGACAAGTGGATAAGGCCTACTGGGGAACAGCACGTGAAAAAAAACGCGCCTTCTACTCGACCTCCATGGTGGTGCGGAACAGAGTTAGTAGGCTACATAATACAGTAGCCTCCGTTTGAGCACCACATCGCCCCGCTGAGCAATGAGCTCGACTTCGAGCGCCTGACAATAGGAAGGGTCAGTTTAGCCGGCAGGTATGCCACGGTACCCTGAGATGGCCTTAAGCCATTCCAAATATATATTATACGCTAGAGTTCTGCGAGAGAGGGAGAGGCACTTGCAAGGTCAGCGGAGATGCGATGTTTACGGTTCAGCACTATAAGAAACCACAAGCATGAATGAGAAGAAGAACGGTTTGGAAAGTCCCGAGATAGTGTGAAGGCCATTGAGGGTACCCCCTAAACGGCCAGTATAGCGGGACTCCAGTGTATGTGATAACTTGCAGCGTCGCGTGCTGTTACGCGTGGACCTTACTTTTTTGGATGTGAAGGGGAATGCCGGGTAATGAAGTTTCGGCAACAGGCGTTGCGGGGAAAAATCGAATATTTTGTGAATAAAACATGTGAATTTTAAAATTTTAGACGAGTTTTGTAGCTTCTTCGCCATTTCCTACATTTACTGATCCAAACTTAATTTAAAAAAATCAAAAACCGATTGCTTTTCGATAAATATCATAAAATTGTATCCCTTCTTTTTAGGCACCAAGTACAGAAAATCAAGTTTCAGTTTTCAACTTTGACTATTTCTCAACGACACACAGGGCATCTGATTGATAAGAATCTCCAAATACAGATACTTCAAGGTGTCCGAAAGTCGAAAATATATTCAATTGACTCAAGTTCAAACCTTGACTTTTGGCCAAAAAAGTGCGATCCTGGCCCACTGTGGAAGGGGGGGGGGGGGCAATACGATCTCGGAGGCTAAAAGGGTGAGGTCGGATCTGGAAGCCATATTGGATACCGCAGGTTTATTATTGAAAATTTGTCGAATCTGTCCTCATACTCAAAAACGTTTGAAACAGGAGAATCTGTTTCTACCCTAGGATTAAAGTGAATTCCAGCCTCTGACAATGTTCACTTCATTGTTCGCTTCAGAAATTGCCAAACTATATGATCCTGTGGGAAAGCTTGCTCTTTTTCATATTAGAACAAAATTATTATTACTATTATTTGTTATTATTATATTATCATTATTCTAGAGAACTATATGGGTTTCCGGATGCATATGAAAGAGATCACACTGCAGCAATATACCTGGTAACACTCCCCACGCCCCAATCAAAAGTGTTAGCTCATCTCGATTGGAACTTTGTGGTGCATTACCCCTCGCCAAGCTTCTCAGGACAGTGGTTGATAAGTTTACCACTAGCTCAGTTCCTCTGTACTATTCGACAGACTGAAAGATTGTACTGGCCTGGATTCAAGGTCATCCCTCCCGTTGGACACAATTTATAGCTTACCGATTGAGCGAGATTCACTCTACTTTAAACAACCAAACCAGTGGCCTCAATCCGATCTGCATTTGCACAAAGAAATTGACCTTGAAGCTCGTCCAAAATTTGTGGACAAAAAATCAGTATTGATGGTGCACACCATTCATCAAACGAATGTACAGGGTGTTCCAGACAGATGTTCATCATTACGAAGACTGGTCCGAGTAACTGCTTGCAGCTTTCGGTTTGGTAACCTTTGTTCTCCTAAACCTTAAAAGTTGGAACTCTATCTAACAACAGATCGGCTCAAACTACGTCTCGATTACTGAATGAAAACTTCTCAATCCAGGAATTTCGAGGACGAGTTAACAGCTTTAAAACATGGCCATTCAATTTTTCGGAAAAGCCCTCTCGTGCAATTTTGTCCCTATCTTGATGAAAACGGAATCAGGAGAGTTGCGGGACGCCTTGAAAACTCGTTATTGAACCATCATGAGAAGCATACAGTAATCTTGCCAAAAGAGGACCGCCTGTTCCATCTTATTGTGTTGCAGACACATCTTGAGGTTCTTCACGCAGGTCAACAACTTACTCTAAGCAGAGTTTTGAGAAAATACTGGATAATCGGAGCCAAGGTTTTGATCTAAAGCATCGCACAAAACTGTGTAAAATGTCCTCGATTCTGTTCTCAAACTCCAACGCAGTTAATGGGACAACTTCCAACTGACCACCTCTCAGAAGCAAAACAGTTCAATTATACAGGGGTGGACTACGCTGGACCGTATATAATGTGACTATCAAAAGGTAGAGGTACCAAATCCTTTAAAGGATATATCTGTCTCGTTGTTTGTCTTTCTGGTAGAGCAGTCCATCCAGAACCGGTCTCTGATTACGACGCTGATGGCATCCTTGTCGCACTCAGAAAGTGCATTTAAAGGCGAGGAAAATGTTCAAAACTGCACAGCGACAACGCTAGAAAGTACGCTGGTCAAAGTAATTGCAATTACTTCAGAAATAGTTTAAGCATTAACTTACCAGAAGTGCTTTACAAGAAATGTGTGGGTTGGAGTGGACTAGAGTCGAGTAGAGTAGAGTAGAGTAGAGTGGAGTGGAGTAGTGTGGAGTAGAGTTGTAACAGAGCTGTTACCATAAGAGATGACTCGGTACTGCCCTACGGAAAAGGTTTACCGGGCTGTACACGAAAGAAGACGAAAAACCCCGAGGGTCCCCGAAGCCCAGCGCGACCGTGCGTCCCGTCGCCAGTCTCTATCCGAAGCTCAAGGGGTAGGTTGCTTTTGATTGCGCTAGTGTTCGCGATTTTCTCCTTTCGCTTTTCGTGCTCTCTTTGTCCGCACTCTGTTGTTTGAGACTCCTAACTCAGTGTTCGCGTCATCACACGATGCCATCGAAAACCTGATAGGGCTTCCTCCTCCAAAGCTGACCCGAGGATCACGACGCAGCACTTACGGAACATCTCCGCTTGGACGAGACCCATTGACCATCCACCAGATCAATCGCAGCCATCAACAGCGACGGGTTGACGGCTTTCCACGACTGTAAGTGGATAATAAACCATGTCTTAGTTTTTTTACAACGCGTGGTTTCATTGTGTCTCTACCCTCTTCTCGGTTTTCCACTTCCTATTTCCCTCCTCGGCATTACCCCCGTAATACCTGCGACCAACCTAAAAATCCCACACTTTTCTTTCTTGAAACATCCTACAAACCTACCAAACAATATGCTGGCCGCTCCTGTACTTCTCTACACATTTGGCGCAGTAAAATGGAACGTCGATGAGTTGAAGCAACTGGACCGAAGCACACGCAAGATTATGACAATCCATCAAAGTCATCATCCTAGATCTTCCGTACCTCGAATATATCTACCTCGAGATGAAGGGGATAGAGGCTTGCTAACCTTGGAGTGTCTTCATCGAAGAACGGTTCTGGCTACAGCCTGCTCAGTTCTAAATAGTGCGGATTCTCTTATGCTTCTCGTACATCAACATGAAGCCAACAATGTTGTGGCCTTTCTATACTGTGCTGAAGATAGGGCCGCAGAGGAGCTTGGGCTCTCATTTGATTCCAGAGACACTACACATGGCCTAGCATCACTAACACCTTCGGTGCTCAAAAGTCGTGTACAGGAAGCAGAACATACGGTTCTACTAAGAGAACATGTTGACAAGCCCCTTCATGGTAAATTCTACCGCATCATACGTAGAGAAGAGATCTCGATTGGTCTGTCCAACATGTTTCTCAAGTCTGCTGGATTGAGCTCGGAGACTGAGAAATTTCTTTATGCCTATCAAGACGGCGTTATAGATACCTTAGTTTACCGCGAGCGCATAATAATAATTTAAATCGTTGTAATTGCGGTATAGCGGGCCATTTTAAAAGAGAATGCCCATGTTATGTATAAAACCAGGGAAACTGGAAGGGCGAGCATTAGAACTAAAAGTATTACAACCTAATACCGAAACGCCAGAATTTCTAAATTCGGACAAGGATGAAATAACGAAAACACTTTTTCAATTGGTAAGCAGACAAAACATGTCATGTTCAGGTCAGTCCCAAAATTAAATTCTGTAGGCATTTGAGTCACGGCTATACTAAAAGCCCTACGGATGACCTTCAATTATGACTCGGAAACCTGGTGGTTACCAGGGAGTCCCCATACCTGCTACCCAATGAAAGAAAACCCAAACTCACTACCGCTCCCCACAAATGAGAATAATAACTAAACCTGACATTGAATTAAAAGAAAATAAAGAAGTTAAAAGGGAAAATTTTAAAGATAAAACAATGATTAAAAAATAATAAATTAGGAGTTTAGATAGGAAACCGAAATTCGGAAGTAGTTAGTTAGTTTGTAATGTGGGTGGGTGGTCCCGTGAGGTGCCCCGCTGGCTCTCAAGCTATGGAGCCTATTGTGCCACACCCGTGTTTATTCTCAAGGCAGTACTCCGAATCCGGCCATCTTTCGCCGAGTGCTTTTTGGATCTCGGTGGGTTTCGTTGTTACCAACGTTCTGAGATTGTACCTCTCAGGTGTCAGGCGTACCTATCGCACAGTAAATGGCGTCCTTCTTTGTTGATCGGACAAAGTGATCCTCACCCACTCTGCCATTCGTCAGCCTCCCTAGCTAGGCTAGGGTGGACGGAGCGATCCCTCTGAGGTCATCAGTTAGATGCACTGATTCGAAGCACTCTCCAGGTGTGTTATGTAAGTGTATGTGTGTGTGTGTTCATCACTCGAAGACGTCCAGCGACCATCGAGCGGAGGTCCCTCGAGAGAGCCTGCCTCTACGCACGGAGATCGCTGCCTCATTTTCGAGTCTTCTCAAAATCGGCTTCGACCCCCAAGGTTAGGCTCTCGAAAGGCCCATTTATCCTTGGTACGACACCAGCTTTTTCTGAGGGGACCTACCGTTTAAGGTGGGTTCCAAACCACCGAAGCCTCGGTAAAAGTACATAGAAAAATTTCCATTGGTACCGGCTCAGGGATCGAACCCCAGACCTCCTGCATGGAAGACTGACGCGCTATCGTCTGAGCCACCGAGGCTTCTTAAATTCGGAAGTAGTATCAACCTCAAAAGTACAAGGGAGCCTAACAAGAGTAACCCAATTTTAAAAGAGAGCGAAATCCCCCTAGTACCTATCAATCCTAACCAATCCCAAAAAATCAAAAACGCCCAAATTTCTGTAACAAATCCTACGAACTGTATCCCAAACTTACTAAGCATCCTCACGAGCAACAGATTCGAACCCCTAGAGAGCATCCCCACCCAAGACACTAGCGGCGACTTAAGCACACAAGACTCATGTTGGATAGTTAAACCTAAGACTAGGAGTAATAAGAAAAATAATTCGGAAACAATTTTTTAAAATGAAAAATATGAGAAAAAATATAAGGATAGCGACAGTAACCTTTGGAATAATAAAATAGTTACTGATCAAACTAAAATAGGAAAGAAATCTCAAAAAGTAAATGAGATACGGGAAAGCTTAGGAAAAATGGACGAACAAAACGATAGTTCGCCAGAAATTTGCGAAGGTATTGTTGAGCTCAGCGAAAGCCAACAATCCCAATTAGAAAAACTTCTGGAAAATAAAATTAAAATACACCAGGGCAAAGAACATAGGGCAGCTTATTTAACGAAATATAAAATCGACGTCCAAGGCCACGATCCGATTAAATAGCGATATTACCACGTGAGCTAAAAAAAAAGTAATTTATCAAACAGCTGATAAACTATTAGAGCAGGACATATCAGAACCCTCCTGTTCTGATTGGTCTAACCCTATAGTTATGATAAAAAAAACAGGGAAAGACTATATATTCTGTTTAGATTTCAGAAAGGTTAATAATGTCACTAGAAAATACCTCTACCCAATCCCAATCATGACAGAAATACTGAATACTCTAAGATCAGCAAAATTCATTTCAAAAATTGATTTAAAAATAGCTTATTTACAAATACCTTTGGAAGAAACCTCAAAACCAATAACAGCATTCACAGTCCCTGGAAATGTTATGTATCAATTTAAAAGGATGCAAGGTTTAACCGATGCTCCAGCCACTTTCCAAAGACTTATGGACAAAATTATTACTCCAGATTTAAAGCCGAACGTTTTTTGTTATTTAGACGACATAGTGCTTGTGACTCAAAATTTTGAAGGCCATTTAAAGTATTCAAATATTGTATTAGATTAAATAAATTATGCAAATTTAACGATCAGCCCGGACAAAAGATAACCCATGGGATTGGGGACTAGAGCAGGATGAAGCCTTCCAAAAAATTAAAGATCTCTTAACTTCACCACCAATTTTAACCTGCCCAGATTTTACTTAACCCTTCCAACTCGAAACCAACGCGAGTAATACGGGGTTAGGAGCTGTACCTACGCAGACAATTTACTGTGTAAATTACGTAATCGCTTACGCTAGTAGAACATTTACCGACGCAGAATCTAGCTATTTGGCATCCGAAAAAGAATACCTAGCGGTAGTTTGGGAAATACGAAAATTTAGGCCATATTTTGAAGGTACAGCTTCAAAGTAATCACGGAACACCTAACGTTAAACTGGCTCCGTAACCTAAAAACCCCAACTGGCCGATTAGCCAGATGAAGATTAGAACTTCTCGAATATGAATAAAAAGTCATATATCGAAAAGGAAGCTCACGAACACGAAAAATGGCGAATGAGAAACTCAGATCTCTATTTTTACAGAACTGACCAACTAAAATCTATTCTCTTACCAGACTCTAACCCATGGACACTCGTCATACCTAAAAAATTACGAAATCAAGTTCTAAAACAAAACCACGATGACATACAAGCAGGACACTTAGGTTCCGGAAAAACGCAAGCCAGAATTTCCGAGTACTATTTCTGGCCACGGATGTATTCGGAGATAATGAAATACGTAAAAAATGGTAAAACATGTCAAAGAACCAAAGCGAGCAATCAACCGAAATTAGGGCTAATGGAAAAAAGAATCGTGGAAGAACCATGGACCATGATCGCTGCAGATATCATGGGTCCGTTACCAATTTCAAAAAAGATAAAGAATAAATATTTATTAGTTTTTGTAGATTTATTTATAAAATAGGTCGAAATAATCCCAATTAAAAAAATCAAACGGGATAACAATAGTCAGAATTCCACAACCTGTCATTTCGCGTTGGGGAACACCTAGAATTCTCTACACCGATAATGGCACCGAATTTGTTAACAGAACCGTAAGATATTTAACCGAAAAATTCGGTATCAGACACATTAAAGCGCCAAAATATTACGCACAAGCGAACCCGACAGAACTATAAAATATAACGATAAAAAAAATTAAAACGTACATAAACAACGATCACTCCACCTGGGACGAACACATTAACAATTTACAGTTTGGAATAAGCACTAGCAAAAATTCTTCTACCCAATTCACTTCGGCATTTCTAAATTTAGGTCGCGAACTAGAACCAACTCAGTCGCTCAGAAGAAATATAGAAAACGATAGCGAAATCGAGTTCCAAAGCGTGGATAAGTGGACGGATAGATTGAGAAGACTTAAAATTATTGAAGAGGAAGTTCTGAAAAATTTAGATCTGTAAAATTATAGACAAGCTAGTAATTGCAATTTAAGAAGAAGACCGGTAGAATTTAAAATAGGGGATACGGTTCTAAAAAAGGTAACCAAACTATCTAACAAAGCCGATAAAAAGGCAGGTAAGTTATACAACCATTATGAAGGTCCTTTCATTATTAAAAAGACAATTTCCCCAACGACTTACGAATTAAAATTCGAAAGACCGACACCCTACATTTTAAAAACAAAAGTAGACAGTACGGAAATTTACTTTGCAGACGATGGATATAAGGAACAAATGCGCCTTTATCCAAAAACACATCTTTGAACGGACGATGACAGATCACCAACAAAATTTCCCAAGCTATTAAATGGCTTCGACTAAGAATGGCCGGAACACTGAAAAGTGAAATAAAATACCACCCACACCGCCACGTCAGAAGCCTCCTGAAAACAAGCACCTATAGCGAGACCCCTTCATCAAATGAAGAGGCACCCATAGGAGGACATGAATCAGATTAAGAAGAAGCCATGGGATGGGCGGAACTAGATGAAGAGGCAGTAAACTACAAACAAGTAAATGAACTAGAGAGAAAGGAAATAAAAAACAACAAGATAGAGAAACCCAGAACCAGCACGAAAGAGACTTGTCCTGGATAAACACATTAATAATACGAAACAACCTAGAAAGAAAAAGAAGGGTGAAAGTAATCAAACAAAACGAAAAAACAACAAAACCG